>CAJNJA010013031.1:0-22297 GCA_905231915.1 Symbiodinium necroappetens | reverse complement strand
GGTTCATAGACCATATAGGGATTCATAGTATACCCATAGGCTCCTAAGTGGTTCCTTTTTGGGATTACCATATAGGATTCTAAATATGAACCACAAAAAGGAACTACTTAGGAGCCTATGGGTAAGGGTATAGGGCCCCTGCTTTTAGGGGTCGTTTCTGTCCTTAAGGTTAGGCCAATTGAGGAGTCCGGTGCTCCTGCGGCGCCCATTCCTGCGATGGTGTTGGGTTCTCCATTACGGTTTAGGGTTTAGGGTTTAGGGTCTAGGGCCTAGGGTTTAGGGGTTTAGGGTTTAGGGTTTATCCTTAAGTAAACCCTCAACTCTCTATATCTCCAGTATACAACCTTGATTGCTTTCGGTCCAGACCCGTTGAAGGATTCCCCAAAACCCAGCCACAATGGAACCCTCAAGCAAAGGCCAATCTCGAGCCACATAATGGTAGGACACCTTTTGGGAGTTCTAGGGTTTTCAATGGCTTCAGATAGGCCATGTTCCGTTTGTCTAGTTGTTTAGACCCTCTACGGTGTCTGAGTGTGGAGGTTCTTCGGGGGCATAAGGCCAAATGCTAAACTAAACGATAAAGGCCTCGACCCCGAAACAAACCTTAAGCCTAGGCACAAACTGTAAGCCTATGCCTTCAGGTTCCTTAGTAGCTGAATGAGTGCACTTTAAATACTTTTGGGATAAGATGACTCCTTATGAAGCTGACAGTGTACACTTTTTTGCTTGTGAACTCAGAAACTGAGGTTCTTGTTGCAGACCAATGCTTGCGCCGGATTGAGTACCTTCACTCCTGTGGGATGTTGCATCGCGACTCGGACGGCTTCCAGAGTTTATTGGGTTGCATAGGCTTGTGAATTATGAATTGAATTGTAAACCCTAGAGCCTGAAACCCTAAACCCCTAAACCCTAAACCCCTAACCCCTGAACCCTGAACCCTTTGTCGGTTTGGGGGTTTATGGGGTTTAGGTTTAGGTCTCGCCCCAAACATTTAGCATTTCGGTGCTTTTGGGACTTAGGGGCATTCAGCATTCAAGCTTATGCAGGAGCAGGACAATCCCAACATGGAACGACCTTAATTCACCTAACCCGAGGGCTCCAGTTTGAATACTACCCAGAGGGTCCGAGCCTTCGATGGAGGCCTGCTGGTTCGAAACAGTGGGTAGTACTCTCGTTGACTGGAGGGTTTAGGATTTAGGGTTTAGGGTTGAGGGTTTAGGGTTGAGGATATAGGGTTTAGGGTAAGCTTTGTCGGAGCAATAATAACAGTTTTTTAAGCATGCAGTCCACGAACGGTCCGACCAGTCCTGCTGGCTCATCGGACATTTCGGTGTCGTATGCTCACATTCCCCAAGAAGGACGCTCCAGTCGCAGACCCGTCATCGCCGAAGCTCATTGAGGACCCTGAGGCACCTTGATAGAGACCCTTGCAGAACTCTGAGAAACAGGCTCACAGGCAGACCGTGTTGAAAACGATCCGTTCAAGAGAACCTTGCGGCAACGATGACCTTGTTAGAACCCCTATAAGCCCATAGAATCATAGAGCAACTCGCAAAAAGAGCCCCTATGACCCCGTTGTGTAACCCTGCATAAAGCCTTTATAGAACCCCTATAAGCCCATAGAATCATAGAGCAACTCGCAAAAAGAGCACCTATGACCCCGTTGTGTAACCCTGCATAAAGCCTTTTTTGCCAGGTGATATCAAGCCGGAGAACTTTGTGTTCCGCGGCAGCACGGGGTGTAGCTCGAGGATTTCGACTTGTCGGTCTCTTGGGGTTAGAGCTTCATGGCTATACTAACTTCGTTCAGTCACTTTTTTGGGGAGGTTAGGGATGGCTGAGTCAAAACTGCATCCCAGCTTCGAGGGTCGCAGGAGTCAGGGTTGAATGACACCCAATTTGAAGGGTCTTCGTGTTTTAGCTTTCGGCTAGTTCGTCTCAGGGGCTGAGGAGGTAACCTTTTAACGCTTTTGGGGCTTATGGCTTATTAGTATAACCCTACTCTAACTTAAAAGACTTTTAAGTTAGAGTAGGATTATACTAAACCCTAAACCCTAAACCCTAAACCCTATACCCTAAACCCAAACCAACCTTAAATTTAGATGCATTTCTTGGCAGCTCTGCAGAGACTCGCAGTTTCGCATCGAAGGCTGCAGTCATCACGAGGCCACAGACATGCCCTAAGCCCTAAACCCTGAACCCTAAGCAGGGCATCAACCTGCAGAAGCCCCACTGGTAAGCCTGATTTCGGATTTAGGGTTTAGGGTTTAGGGCTCTATCACCAAGTTTTGTTCACCCTACTGGAAGCCCCGCTTGGTAGCTGATACAGCCCCGACGGACGTTTGACTTGAGGTTTCCTCAGCCTCCCAGCTGGAGGAACTGCAGTTGTATCGGTAGCCCAGGGTTTAGGGTTTAGGGTTTGGAGGAACTGCAGGGACAACCGCCTGTGGCTGTGGCGAGAAGCATGCCTCCGGACACTCCTCGCAGGATTTTGCGACTCAGACGGCAGTCGTCACCACCAGTGCCCACGGGCTCTGCATGACCATAGAGCGCCAAAGAGTTGCATCGGTGGCTCTGGGGCAACCGCCCATGGTCATGCCTCTTTCGGTTCATCCGGGCCATTGGCCTTGAGGCTGGAGCCCTGTAGCACCACTTCATGTACATATTTAGGGCTTAACCCTAACTTAACCCTAAACCCTAAAACACCCTAAATACCCTAAACCCTAAGCCCCAAAGCCCAAAAACCTAAACCCCTAAACCCTAAGCCCTTTGGGGTTTAAGCCTCCCCCCCTCTCTTTTCAGGATGGCCTGGAAACTCCTAAACCCTACCGACCTAGTGGGCTTGAAGCGATTCCTGAACTCAACCTACTGCCGTGGTGTTCTCGTACCGCTTTTCTTCCGGGGGCTTCTTCTTATGAGTTCCTTATGTAGCCTGGGGTTGGCTAGGGTTTAGGAATTAGGGGGGGTCCTTGAGTGTGTGTGTGTGTGTGTGTGTTTTTTTTCAGGGGTGGGGGGTGGGGCGGTTAAGACAATATTTGGATGTTCTTAGGACCTTGTAGGATAGCTTTGAGGTGTTGAGGTTTGGAGGGCTCTGCTCCAAAGGAGATCGCCAAAGAGTAGCTGTTTGCTTACCTTCCGAGAGGAGTATAGCAATATCAATCCCGAAGCCCTAAATTGAATTTGCGCTTTAGGGTTTAGGCTTAGGGTTTCGAACTGTTGTGCCATAACCCTGATCACACATTATAAACAGTTTTGAGAAGCCATACCAAATCCCTGAGCCCAAAATCCTAGTTGAAACTACCCCGTTGCTACGGGACCTTGAGGCACTTGAAACGAGTTCAAATATAAGGCATTGTAAGGGTGCAAATGGGTACATAGAAATTACAGGTCCCACAGGGTAGCGGGTTTTGAGTTAAACCCAGATAGTGATAGTCCCAAAGCCTTCACCCTAAAAAGAAACGCCACCCTAAACCTTACCCTTCGGGAGTTCAAACGTTCACATGCATTGCGGATGTTGGCTCATCAGGGTTTGGGGTCTTTAACTTTGGTGGTGAAGGGCTTTACGTGTCAGGACTTAGAGGTGCGCGGAAAAAGAAGCTTCGAACAGGTGTGTTTAAGAACGGGCTCCCAAAACCCTAAATCCTACATCCTAAATACAACTAGCCAGCGAAGCAAGAAGGAAGCCTAAGGTCTCTGAGAATCTCTCGAGGTAGTGCTGTCCCTTCGGGTACCCATATTGGTTAGCGGCTTGTTGGGGAACGCGGATCAGGTTCGGCACCAAGAACAAGGTGCATGTCATCCATCTTATTGACTTTGGCCTCAGCAAGCGGCGGCGAGGTTGCACAAAGTCCCCTAAGCCTTAAACACCCTAAAGCATCCTAAACCCGAAATCCCAAACCCCTAAACCCTACCCCCTAAACCCAAAGCCTCATAAACTTAAACCCTAAATCCTTAGCCCTAAAGCATCCTCAACCCTTACCCTTAACCCCTGAAACCCTCCTACACCCTAAACCCTAAAGCATCCTAAACCCTAACGACCCTAAACCCTAAAGCATCCTAAACCCTAAATCCTAACAAGCCTAAACCCTGAAGCATCCTAAACCCTAAAGCATCCTAAACCCTAAGGTCTGGGTGTTTGCATGCTTTACCTCTTTATTCTCCTTTTAGGGCTTAGGGTTTAGGGTTCGGGGTTTAGGGTTCAGGGTTTAGGGTTTAGGGTTTATACCCCTGGGTATATAGGTTCTTTTCAGCTCCTTCCTTTCATGGGAGCTTCAAGCAATCAGCTTTTCGCTGCCTCCCGTAGAAAAGGCTTAGATAGCCAGTGGGTGAGCTTGAAACTTTTTGGCCTTTTATATCAGGTCTATGCTAAAAAACTTTGAACTTTTGTTGGGCCTGCTTGATAAAGGAAAGAGTCAAAGTAACTTAAAGCTTAATTCAAACCCTCTGGAGTATCCCTACCCCAGCACGCTTACACCAAACCTGGACAACCCCAAAACCATTTGCACGCTGGATGCCCAAGCCAAAACCTTAACCCCAGCAGTTGTTTGAATTGAAACATGGGGGAAATCTGAAGGCTTAGAGTTGTTGTTTCTTACCTTGTTTCTCCGAACTCCGAACTCCTACCGTCCCCCCAAGCTCCTATGTAAACCCCAAAGCGTAAACTCTAATGAACCCTTGCTTCGACAGGTATTACGACGGCAAGCACGCCAACATGAGGCCAGTGGCGCTGTGAGTGGAGAATGTTGGAACAAACCCAGAAGTCCAGTTCTTGTTAAGGTTTGCCCGTAACCGGGAAGACGTACCTTTCTAAGGAACTATATAACTTAGTTCTCCAATACCCAGCCTTTACACTTTTTGGTTTGTTACAAATTACTTTGATTTCCCTGGCTTATTGGGCGGGGGCAAGTATATAAGAAACCATAATAAGGATCCCTAAAAAGGTAGGTCTGGCCTACTAGAAACTCGCCTCAGGCCAGATGTTTAGACTCAAAAATCCTAAACCTCGAACCACCTAAACTCTTAAACTCCTAGACCCGAAGCCCTAAACCCTAAACTCCTAAACCCTAAGCCCTAAACCCTGAACCCTAAACTCCTAAACCCTAAGCCCCAAACCCGGAACACAAAGCCCTACACCACCCACACGTTGATGTTCGTTCTGCTACTGCGGTCTCTCAGGATGTTTCGGGGTCCCTTTCAGGGTCCTACAAGAAGGGTTCTATGAGTTTCGAAGGGCATGTTTTAAATAATATGGGGGCAGGGATGATTACCAATTGATTTCGATAGGGTTCCGGAGCATATACTAGAATATTCCCCAAAGCCCTATTTTCCTTATTAAGGCTCGTGTACTTGGGTTTAGGACGTTGGGGCTTTTTGAGGGCCCGACGCCCCGAACCTAGACCCCACTCCACTCTCAGGGTTCCCTGTGTCAGGGTCCTCATGCATGAGCCCGTTTAGGGTCTAGGGTCATGCAGTAGGTTCCTTCAGTAGTACTCTTTTGCCCTTTTATTTGGGTGTCTCCTTAGTAGGGCCGAATATTGGGAAAAAAGGGTACCCTTATTATTAAGGGGTTACTGGGCAACCTAGTGAATGAGCCCACGAACCAGGGAATAAGTTTCAGGCCGAGAAGCCAATCCCGCAAACCTACCCTTAACCCGAGAGAGAGGGAGCACCGCTGAACTCGCGAACTTGAAGAACTTTAACTAGCTTCCCGACGCTAAATAACCCTAGACCCTAAACCCTAAACCCTTAAGAAGAAACCTTTATAGCGCTCTCCCCAAACCCTCAACCCTGACCCCCTAAATATTCTGGGCAAGCAGTGTGCATCCATGAACCCCCCCTTAAATGAAGCCCGTACAACCCTAACAAAAGACACTGACCCTCCTCCAACCTAAACGCAAAACCCGAAGCCCTGAACCCTAAATCCTGAACCCCTAAACCCTAAACCCCCTAAACCCCTAAACCCCTAAACCCTTATAGATCCCTTTAAAGGGACCCTAAGCCCCTTAAGTTTTCCCTAAACCCTAAACCCTAACCCTAAGCCCTACCAGGCCACATGAGCCCAAAGGGTAAGAACCCCGATCCTCCAAGATAGCAGGTGCTTAAATTTCTGGACGGGTTTAGGGTTTAGGGGTTTTGGGGTTTAGGGTTTTAGGGTTTTGGGGTTTTGGGGTTTAGGGTTTTGGGGTTCAGGGTTTAGGGTTTAGGGTTTAGGATCTCAAGCATAGAACCCTGGAAAAACAAAACAACACCTTTTCTCAAGCTACAAACCCATGTAAGGGTCTGAGGCCCGGAACTCTGGAAGAAAGCAAGTAATTAGCTTCAGCAGCAATATAGCAGTAGGAAACGTTTTCGTTGGCCACTGTCTTCGATCCTCTAAAAGACCCATTTTCGCAGGACCAACCTCAGTTTAACCGGCACGGCACGGTACGCCTCCATCAACGCGCACAAAGGCCCGGCGTCCTCGAGCATACATGGTTGGAACAGCGGTTCGGGTATTGAACCCCAAACCCTAAACCCAAACCCCTCAACCCTAAACCCCAAAGCTTTGGCCTTTTATGCTGCGAGTTTTTTCGGGCAGAGACTGCACCCAAGGTGTAGGGATCCCATAATATTGTTTTGATTATGCGGATGTTTAGGGTTAGGGTTTTGGGTTTTGGGTCCTTAAAGGGATCTATAAGGGCTTCTATAGGGTTTCTATCAGGGTACTTAAAGTGTAGTTCTTTAAATTACGGTCCCTTTCGGGGGCCCTTGTTTTCAGGGTGCCGTGCTATATTGAGGACCCAAAAAGGGGCCCTAGTTTGGATAGCTATCCATATAGAAGCCTGAATAATTTCCAGCATTATTCCTTAGGGTCGCTTATTCTGGGTCCTGGTTGGATACAATTTCACATGTCTGTAAGTAGTATATCAAAAACCCAATAAGGATGAACAATGATCATTTTTACTATAGCCCCAACAGGGAACCAGTAATTGTACCTATACTATAAAGGAGCCCAAAACCTTCTTCTAAGTGTTAAGGCCCCCTACGTTCATCGAGATTTGGGGTTTAGGAATTCAGGGGTTTTGGACCTGCAATTCTCAAGCAGACCCCGAGAGCGCCATACCCCTTCCCCAACCCCCACCCCACCCCCACGGTTAGGGTTTAGGGTTTAGGATTCAGGGCGGGAGGATCTTACAAGTAGAACCCCCGAATTACCTCTATTCTATACTCACGGGTACTTCATACATCATACAGGCCTCCTTATGGAAGCTATATATGCACACATACATACATCCATGCAGACAGACAGACACACAGACAGACATACAGATCGAATCGACAGGCAGAGGGTCGGGGGGGTTCCAGTGTAGGGGTGTGAGCCTTGAGATGCCGGCGGTCGAGACATGGGTTTAGGGTTTAGGGTTTAGGGTTTACAAACCCATTGAAAAGACCAGAGGAAACTGGAGAAGCTGAACAAACTCCGACGTGAAGCCAGGAAGTAGCAGCAGATCCAGCTCGTTGGTTGATCTTGTAAGTTCCCTAAACCCTAAAATCCTCAAGCGCTAAACCGTAAAAACCCCAAACCCTAAACTCCAAAATCCTAAACCCCGAAACGCTGAACCCCAAAGCCTCTAGACTTGGACAAGCTTTGAGATGCCCCGGTTTGGCAGGTATTGAGCAGAGCCGAAGAGACGATCTTGAGGCGGCATGGTGTACGGGTCATTCGCGGAATTTTAGGGATTAGTAGGATTTGATAAAGATATCCCCAATCCTGTGTTTTAGAGCAGATGTTTTTAGGAAAATGAAGGGGTCTTCCCTTATAGCTTCTAGTACACGGTAAAGCCTAATAGAGAAGGCTCCTTTTAGGGCTTAATAGGGGGCTGTAGGGGTTTATGTCGTGGTAACGTCAGTTACGTTACTGCCCAAGCCTTCAATCCTGCAATCTAATGCCTCGGCCCTGCAGGGTGTAGGGTCCTAGGGTTTAGGGTTTAGTGATGTTTGGGGGTTGAGGGGTTTAGGGTGTTGGCGGGCAAGGGCGTTGGCAGCCCCCATGTGCATGGTGTTTTCGGGGCTGCAGATCCATGTTTGTGGGTTGCATGCTAGGCTAAGCCCTAAACCCTAAACCCTGAACCGCAAGTTTAGGGCTTTAGGGGTTCGGATCGCAGGAGACGAAAAAGGCCCTTTAAAAAAAAAACTAAGTTTAGGGCTTTAGGGGTTCAGGGTTTAGGGTCTAGGGTTTAGGGTATAGGAGCCTCTCAGGGTGTTCAGGTCTCAGCATAGTAAGAATATTTGCCTACAGACTTGTCGTTTCTGCTATAAGATACTGTTGATGATATAAGTCCTGGATCACCCATAATAATGAATAGACCGTAATTCCCATAGTTTAGGGTCCTTAAGGTCATGCAGGGTTTATACTATCAAGAGTACTATAGGGGGGTTGACTGCGTAGTCTGCAACATAAGATCGAAATATTGTAGTCCTTGTAGAAGCATATGTAGGTTTCTTCTGAGTAGTTGCCAGTACTCTGACTTAGGATTCCTGGTATAGTTCTGGTAGAAAACACCCAAAATCCTGTTCCGATTGTGAAAGCCCCTCAAGTCAACCCTACAGCCTAAGCCCTGAACCAAATGCCTTCAGGCGCTAAAGCTATATTGTAGGGCTTGGGAATGAAAGCTTCTTCTTCTTCTTCGTAGCAACTTTAAACCCTAAACCCTGAACCTAAACTTCTGTTGGCCATTGAGAACAGAGAAAAGAAGCTAATTACAAGCCGACAGCCTTAAACTCTAGACCCCAAGCCTTACAACACCTTAATATAGAAGCCTAAACAATTGCCAATAGTATTTTGTGGGCTCGTTATTATAACTATAGTGTAAAATATACCAAAGCCCTATTTTAATTATTACGGCCCCTAAATTAGGGTCTTGTCACATCAAAGTCGCGGTCGGGATTGGCGACTTCTCCGGTGCTTCATAACTTGGTCTTCAGGGTGCATCTCGAAGATAGGGGACTTAGTGAGCAGGGTCATAAGTAAGACAACTGTAACTGCATCTGTTTATAACTCCAGTTAAGGTACTTATCACTTTATTTACTAAATCCCATGATCCGTCCCTAAACTCTAAACCCTAAACCCTAGGGCAGGGTAACTAAGACCCTTTGTCCGTTGTCGATCCAATGGGTCGGGTCAGGGATATATTTTCAACACCCTTAAACCGTGAGAACGACGCGGCGGTTTGGGATTTATATAGGGCTTGAACCCCAAATCCTAAACCCTGAACCCAAATCCTAAATCCTATACCCAAACCCCTAAACCCTATACCCAAATCCTGAACCCTACCTTGAACCCTAAATCCTAAACCCTAAACCCTAAAACGTTTCGGGGGCTGGCGAAAGCGGAGCAGAAGGGCCAGACCGAAGAAGGAAAGGACGCCACAGAGCGGGGCGGGCGAGAATCCAGTGCGTGACGGTCGCCTCCGCCAACCCTGAAAACCTTGACGGTTTAGGGTGTAGGGTGTAGGGGGTTTTCGGGTCTAGGGTTTAGGGGTTTACTGGTTTAGGGTTTTAGGGTTTTGGGTTTTGGGGTTTAGGGCAGCTTCACTTGATAGCCTCCACCTTTGATCCCGCGATCTTTTCTAATGCAACTATAAGAGTATGACATCCTCAAAATCCTATTCTAACTAGTTCTGCCCCTTAGTACCCCACATTCCCTAAACTCGCTTCTCACACAAGCACTCGGAACCCTAAACCCTAAACTTGCTTTCCATACAAGTACTTGGAACCCTAGCCCCAAAAGTTTCTCATACAAGTACTTGGACCATATCAAAACCCTGTTCGGCCCCGAAACAACCCAAGTTCACTAAAGTTGTTCTATCATAGAACTTCGTGGAACTGTGGGAAACTTTAAACATTTCCCCTTGTGGTTCCTATGGAGGTACCTATCCATCAATACTTTTCAGGGCCCCAGAACTACAACCCAGTTCTGCAAGTTATATATAGAGGGCCTTAATAATCAGAATATGGTTTTGGGCTCCTTTCTAGTACAACTACAAGAAGGAGCCCTCGGGGATCAAAATGGTAGTTATTTGGGCTTCTAGAGTGTCTAAAGATTGTTGGAGCTTTCTAGTACAACTATACCCTAAACCCTAAACCCTAAACCCTAAAACCCTAAAACCCTAAACCCTAAAACCCTAAACCCCTAAAATGCGCCTCAGATTAGCATTCGGAGCGAATCCGCCAGAGTCCCGGACCCATGTGGAAGCCCCGAAACCACAAGGCCTTCAGCCCGAGCCTTAGACCCCAAAGCCGCAAAAATCCCGACCGGACAAACCCTAGTTTGGGTTTAGGGTTTAGGGTTTTAGGTTTCTTGGGGTTTAGGGTTTTAGGGTTTAGGGTTTGTAGGCTTTAGGGGTTTAGGGGTTCCGGGGAGGGCCTAACCCCTAAACCCATGTAAACCCCAACCTGACCGGATAGGGTTTGTCCGCCAGGCCATCGGCCACATGTTGATGCAACTTCGAAGCGCATGATGTAAGTTTATGGATTTTAGGGTTTATAGGGGTTCAATCAGCAGGGCTTCTCCGAAGGTTCTAGGGTTCGCGCGCTTTTCTTGGAAGGGCGGGGGGGGGGGGTCCCACAAGAGCTTCTGTAAAGTTTCTGAAGGGTCTTGGGGTTCTGATTGTAGGAAGTTTGGTCTTAGTTCCCCAATACCCAACCTTTAAACTTTTCGGGCTGCTATACTTTAACTTTAGTAGTAATCTGAAAGTTAACCTTTTATTTCACCGTCTTATTGGGAAGTAAGTGGTCAGTATGCATAAGGCTCGTTGAGAATAGCGGTGGCTATGAAGTTTTGCTGTTGGTGCGAGGATTCCAATTTGAGTTCAGGGTTGCACGTGTTCAGGTTACGATCTTGGGTTCGGGGGAAGAACGCGGTCCGGCTTGTCCTTGTTTGCGGTCGGATTCCTCAATTCCCCCTTGATGAAGGTGGTGTGTCGTCAAGGGTCCACATAGGACCTACTCTTGATGAGATAAATCCTGCATTACCTTAAGGACCCTAAACTATTGGAAATATGGTATGTTCCTTATCATGGGTACTGCAGGATGTATATCAGCACCCGTATGAACCAGCTTTGGTATTCAGGTAGTTGAGATACTTGTTCTGCAGGTGAGTGCCTCGGAAACGCCCTTAGGCTATTCTGCGCCAGTTGACAGCAGACCCTACCCCCTAAACCATAAACCATAAACCCTAAACTTATGGGATCCTTAAGGGAGGGGTTTCTAAGAGGGGTCTATAACCCAATAATCCCCAATTCTCCCTAAACCCTAAACCCTAAATCCCTAAACCCTAAACCCCTAAACCCTAAACCCTAAACCCAAACTAAAGCGGGCGAAAAAGGGTACTATAGGGGGCGACCTGGACCCCACGCTAGGGTTCGACGTTTTGGATCTGGGGTCTAGGGTTTGGGGTTTTGGGGTTTTGGGGTTTAGGGGTCTAGAGTTTGGGCTTTAGGGGTTTAGGGGTTTAGGGTTTGGCGGTTTGGGATCTTTAGTGTCTGCCTCATAGCGCTCTGAGCTTTGGCCGCCCCGGTCGTGGGTTCTCCCAGTGCTCCGGGCCATCGAAACAAGTCCCCCAAACCCTAAAACCTAAACCCTAAAACCTAAACCCAAAAACCCTATACCCTAAGCCCTAGAACCTAAACCCTAAACCCGATAGGATGTCTTCGAGAACTCGGCTTCAAAATCTCAGGGTTTGGAGTTCGTCGGTTTATTTATTAGAGTTTAGGGTTTAGGGGTTTAGGGATAACATCATGGTGTTAGGGATGTTGGGGGTTCAGGGTTTAGGGTTTTAGGGGGTTTAGGGATTTAGGGGTATAGGGTTTAGGGGTTTAGGAGGGTTTCAGGTCTTTTCTGGTCCAAAGGGCTGATTGTACTGTAATAGTGTATTCCTGGTTGCTTGCAGGGTTGTAAGTATGAATATGTTTCAAGAGCTTCTCTAGCATCTACAGCGACCCTTTTTAGTTTAAGAAAGGATTTGGGGTATTTAGGGTTGAGGACGCATGGTGCTCCCTGAAGAGTACGGTCGCTCTGCCCAGAGACTCCAAAACCCCTTAATTAAGGAATATACCTTAAATCTTATTAGGGTTCCTATTAGAATTTAAGGTATATTCCTTAATTAAGGGGTTTTGGAGTCTCTAGGTGACCCTTATTATGGCACCCTAAACCCCAAACCCCTAAACCCTAAACCCTAAACCCTAAAATCCCCCAACAAGAACCCAGCTGAGGTGCTTCCTCAGAGGCACTCTACCATGGTCCGGCCTTCAGGCGAAGACACAGGCTCCGAAGCAGTAGGGTTTAGGGTTTAGGGCTTAGGGTTTAGGGCTTAGGCTTAGGATTTAGGTTTAGGGTTTAGGTTTAGGGCTTTAGGGTTTAGGGCTTTAGGGTTTAGGCTCCGAATCAGTGCTGGTGTGTGTTTAGGGCTCTCGCGCCCGAATCCGTTTGCCCCCACTTGGAGGATCATGGGACGTAGCAAGAGCCTGCAACCGGAAAGACCCTACCTTTTTCAGGAAATATCTAAATACAAATATACAAAAGTATAAATATATATATAAATATAAATATAAATGTATATATATATATGTGTGTGTGTGTAGGTGTAGGTAGAGAGAGAGACTCAGGAGCCCTGAAAGGGTAGGTCTTTTCGTTTACAGGTAAGGTTATGAACAAGTGAAGTTTTAGGGTAAGTATACTCCGAAGGAGGGTTCTGACACCCGAAACAAAGACCTCCGGGAGGATCCAGCAAGTAGCACCCCCTAATTTGGGAACCTATGCTCTTAGCTCTTAGTTCTTCAATACCCAACCTGTGAACTTTTTGTTTTTTTTAGGATTTAGTAGTAATCTGAAAGTTCAACCTTTTTATTTTCCTGGCTTATTATTGGGGAAGGAGGTACTACCAGAGGGTACGTTTTAGGAACATGAGGGATCTACTTCTTTGGAGCCTCCCAGGGGTCTGGGAACCGTCAGACACGAATCTGGTGGTCTCGTTGCCCAGCACCGCACCTTCCCTATCGAGATAGACGAACACCAGGCCTGTTGGTGTGCGCTCCGAACCTCACCAGCTTCCGTATCTCGGGCAGACAGTAGCTGGCACTGAAGAGAACTATCCCGAGGACGATCTTTCGAGGACGGATGGCCCATATGAGCAAGGCTTCGCACGGCAGTCGAGGCGCAACACGATGCCTATGGAGTGCTATCTCACCAGCACTGGCTCAGAGGGGGTGGAGCACGGACTGCTTGGCCACACGTACGGGCGGAATGGTCCAGGGCCTCCTACTCAGTGGACGAGTACGCGCGGAAGAGCCACACGAAGATGATGCAGCTGTGCATGAACACCCTAACCTCCCAGGTACCTACTATATAGTAGGTACCTGGTAGGTACCTGGGCGGTTAGGGAACAGATGCCAGGAGGGGATGCTGGGGTTCACCGAGCGGAATCTGCAACTGGCAAACCCTGAGCCCTACAATCCCAGACCCCCGACCCGACAACTCGAAACCTTTGTCCCTTGCTTGGTTTAGGGGCCCTAAGAATTAGAACAGGGCTTGGGGGGTATATTCTACTATGGTTATAATAAGGAACCCCCCAACACAATAATTTTTAATTATTAAGGCCCCTACACTAAAGCTGATCTTTCGCAAGGGGTTCCTCGGACGATGGAGGAATATTGGAACCCTGCCCTTACAGTACTGTAGCCTGCGCTTGATCGATGTAGGCTTACGGCTTGGGATATAGATATGGCGCAAGATCCTATCCCTTGGGTTTTAAAGCTGGGTAAAGATTGCTGCACAGCCCTAAACCCTAAACCCTAAAACCCTAAATCCTAAACCCCTAAACCTGAACAGGACAAGGTTTAAGACTTCAAGGCCCAAGGCCGTAGAACTCATGGGGCCGGGGCTACACCAAATCCTGTAAGCCGCTTGCTACAAAGAACCTTTAGTCGTATAGGCTCCCACATTAGGGGTTCTACGATGTTCTTTTGTACTTCTGCCATAGTCCCTATGTTCTTGTACTAAAACGTACTCAACAAGCCTATTCTAATCAGAAGGCCCCTGTATCAGATATTCTTATTAGTTTTAGCTCTCAAGCTTCAGATATCTTGGCTCATGTATCCTGGGCATCACGTACCCTAAGCAGCAACCCAAAACCCCAACCGGCAAATACTTAAACCCCCTTATCCCCCTACGGTACATACTTAAGCCCACCTTAACACCCTACATCGCCTACCCCGCAACCCCCGAACCTCTTGGTCTGTGTCGCAACACGAGAGTTTGCGGTTTAGAGTTTAGGGCGCATGGGAGCCAGAAGTTTTGGGTTAATGCGGTTTAGGGTTTATGGTTTGTACGGCTTAGGGTTTAGGGTTTATAGGGTTTATAGGGTTTAGGGTTTAGGGTTAATACGGTTTAGGGTTTAGGGCTTGGGGTTCAGGGTTCATGGGTTCTAGCTCTACCTGAGCCATGCTGCCCAGGAGGAGAAGTACCGAAAGATTCGAGAGAAGAAGGCGGGGCACAACGGGTGAACAAAAGGTTGGCGGACAGGTGCAAGCAGAGTTATAAGGTACCAATGTGTATCACGCGATGGCGCTTCCTTTGCCGGTGCAAGCGTTACTGTACCCTTAGCCGGTTTAGGTTTAGGGTTCCGGGTTTAGGGTTTAGATTGCGGGTTTAAACTTAATTAGGGTTTAGGGTTTATGGTTTGAAAACAGGCAAGTGGATGTGATGCAATCACAACTCTGCGAAAAGCAACTGCAACACACGGTAGTCACTGAAAGTATAGCCCAACTTCTCCTGCTACTACTATTACAAGTAGTCTTTTTCTTTCTAGAGACAGACATAGCGATTCGTTACCTTGTTGTTGCTGACTCTTCGCAGCACTCCGGCAATTCACGCGCAGTGAGCAGCGCTTTGTCTGGGAGTTTCGAAAACATCTAATTCCTCCGAAACCCTAAACCCTATAAATCCTGAAGCCGCAAGCCCGGACCGGAGTCTAGCTCCTCTAGATCCCGCTCTGACTCAAAGATCCGGGGACTGACAATGCAAGGAGCCCTTACAGGAATCCCTAGGTTATAAGTAGACGTTGGAGTAAGTATAGCTAGGTAGAGCTCCCAAAAAGGTATCCGACGGAGACCCCCATCGGTCAAGTAATTAGTAGGCAATACGGTTGATGATATAAATCCTGCATTTCCCATAATAAGGAATATACCATAGCTCCCATAGTTTAGGGTCCTTAAGGTAGTGCAGGATTTATATCATCAACAGTAGTAGGCAATATTCCGGATCCGTCGATGGTTCGATTAAGTTTCTCAGTTAGGCAGTTAGGCTCTTCGGGTGAACCCTGATCTTTATTTGACTCCCCATCGCTGGCCTTGCTCCCCAGAAACGACGTCTACTAATCAGGAGTTTGCACGGCCTAGTCGCCAAACTCTTGTAGAAAGCACAACATATCCCAAACACAAAACTGCCAGATGCTTGTAAACAGGCCATAAACTGCAGAAGCCCGAAAGCCCCAAACCCCAAGCCGCTTGAACCCCCAGACCGCAACCCTAACCCCTAAGCCCTAAACCCTAAGCCCTGCAACCCTAAACCCCTTCTGCGAGGAAGACACGCCTCTTGAAGAGCTGTGTGCAGAGCATCCGGCCGAGACTTAGCTCAAGCCCAGGCTTTTGCAACGGAGTTTGTAAAGCTTAGGGGTTTAGGGGGTTTAGGGTTTAGGGTTTAGAGGGTTTAGGGTTTAGAGGGTTTAGGGTTTAGGGTAGGCACAGCACTCTTATAAAAAAGGGCCCTGAAAAGGGCCCTAATTTAGAGAAGGGCCCATGTAGAAACCATACACAAGGAACCCTGATAAAAGGGTGGTAAGTCTTTTCGGCTACAGGTAGGGTTCAAAGAAAAGAGCAGGGTGCAAGGCTTGGTTGTGTGGGATCCGGCTCAGGTCTTGGGTTGTAACATGGGGTTTCTATAGGGGTTTAGGGTTTAACAGGGTTTCTATAGGGGTTTAGGGTTTAACAGGGTTTCTATAGGGGTTTAGGTTTTAGCAGGGTTTCTAGAGGGTTTAGGTTTTAACAGGGTTTCTATAGGGGTTTAGGGTTTAACAGGGTTTCTATAGGGTTTAGGTTTTAATAGGGTTTCTATAGGGTTTAGGTTTTAGTAGGGTTTCTACAGGGTTTAGGGTTTATAATAGGGTTTCTACAGGGTTTAGGGTTTAGGGCAGTCCCCAAAATAGTCCAGCACCCTTATAAAAGGCACCCTAATTCAGAGAACTACCAAACAGGGTTTATATCCAGGGCTTCTTCAAAGAACTCCATCAGACACACACAGACACACACACAGACACACACACACACAGACACAGCGAGACAATCCACACAAAAAGCAGCCGAGGCCTTCCGCATCTACCTGGCCACAACCCGTTCCTTGGGCTTTGACGAGCGGCCAGACTACCGAGGCTTGAGGCGCGTCCCTTTTTGGTTGCTTTTAGGGATGTGGGGTTTAGAGCTTTAAGGATTTAGAGGTTTGGGGCATTTAGACTTTAGGCTTTAGGGCTCTAAGGATTTAGGGTTTTAGGGCTTTAAGGATTTAGAGTCTTAGGGTTTCAGGGTTTCTTTTCGAGGGTTGTGGGTCTCAGGGTTTGTAGGGGGCTTAGTCTTCGACTAGTTTCCTGGCCTGTATGCTTAGTTCTCCACTACTCAACCTTTAAACTTTTTGGGTTCTGACAATTTAGTAGTACTCTGAAAATGTAACCTTTTATTTCCCTGGCTTACTGGGGAAGTAAGGTATAGGGTGCTCAGGCTCCTATCCCGGGGTTTCGCTAGCTAGGCAGGCCTTCGGGTCATGTGTCTTCCCGTTATTGGGGCCGAATTAAGGGGATCTGAAATACGCATGTTTGAAAGTGGTACACGCAGTCCAACGGAAAGGGAAAGGAAAAAGCAGCAAAAAAAAACTTTGCAAGGCAATGATCCACCCTTCGCAACCGACAAACTGTGCCCAAACCTGATACTGTTGCTGCTGTTGTTGAACAATCGTACATGCAGCAAGTTTCAACTGTCTGCTAGGTTTGAAAGCCCCTAAACGTCAGAGATCCTTGCAGCAAGAATAGTTTGTGTGAATAGTATTCAAAGGCTTTTAAAGAGCCATCCGAGGTAGTTTTGGTAGGGTCTGAGACCTGGCTTTGGGCCAGTGATCTCAGCAGTTCATCTCTTAGGGAATGTCGGGTTTTAGGGTTTAGGGGTTTAGGGTTTAGGGTTTAGGATTTTGATGATGGTGCAAAACCCTAACCCCCAAACACCCCTCCCTGCAAACTCTCACGGAGCCAGTCGTAGTAACAGAGTAGGTAGCCTGGAACCTTTCGGGTATCATCACCCTTAATTACATGATCCCACAGTTTAAACTTTCACTCCCCTTTAAGAAAGTAGACCCTTTCAGGGGGTTTTGGGTTCTGGGTTTAGAGCAACCTTTAGTAGCATAGGCTAGTAGGTTCCGAAACTAGGCGTTCTACTCACTGAACCCTGAAACCCTGAGCCCCAAACCCAGATGAGGGATTCCCAAATTTAGGGGTCCGGGCTTTGGGGTTTAGGGCTTAGGTCTTTGGGGCTTTTGGGCTTAGGGTTTAGGCCTATGGGGCTGTTGGGCTTAGGGTTTGGGTTTTAGGGTTTTAGGGTTTAAGGCTTAGGTCTTTGGGGCTTTTGGGTTTTAGGGTTTAGGGCTTAGGGCGTTGGGGCTTTTGGGCTTAAGGTTTAGAGTTTAGGGCTTAGGTCTTTGGGGCTTTGGGGCATTTGGGCTTAGGGTTTAGAGTTTAGAGTTTAGGGCTCAGGGGCTTTTGGGTTTTAGGGTTTAGAGCTTAGAGTTTAGGGCTCAGGGTTTAGGACTTAGAGCGCCTAGATCCTCCCGGGATTCTGCCAGGAAGCTCTTCGCGGACCTGCGCACGGAGATTGGTCCCGAGGAGGACTATGGTTTCCAGCTCCTGAACGGCACCAAGAAGTGGAGGGTTTAGGGTTTTGAGGTTTTATAATTAGGGTTTAGGGTGTCAGACATTTGAGGGTTTAGTTCTCCAATACGCCACTTTTAAGCTTTTTGGGTTCTTACACTTTAGTAGTAGTCTGAGAGTTTAACCTCTTATTTCCCTGGCTTTGTTGTGGAAGTAAGGTGTAGGGTCTCAGAGATTAGGGCTTCTGGGTTTGATGGTGTTGGATTTTCAGGTTTTTGATATTGCGAAGGTCCCATACCCTGAGGGTGCCTGTACCTTTTTAGAGGCGCAGACAGAACATTGGACATGAATATCCCTGTTCGCTTGAGGTAAAAAAAAGTCAGCACTCCTAGCACCTATCATCCTAAATCCATGTTGCCAATAAACCCTAAACCCTAAACCCTAAACCGTGGACCCTAAACCCTAAACCCTAATCGTATTTGCTCTGGCTTTACAGGTGGTTGCGCCATGGACCCCTGGAGTTAGGGTCTTAAAGTTCAGTGGCAAATCTTCCTGCTTCAGGTCTACGGTTTGTGATCCCGCCCCAAACCCTAAACAATAAATCCTAAACCGTCCGGGTTTTTGGAGCTCGGGATGAAGCTTTTGAGATTGGCGAAGGTTTCAGGATGTTTGTGAAGGCCTTCAGGCAACATCAGGACGTCAGTGGATATGGCTCAATAACGGGATGTACTGCAGGGTTTAGGGTTTAGCCATAGGCTCCTTAGTAGTTCCTGTTTGGGGCGACCTTATAGGATCCTGAATACAAACCGCAACAAGGAACTACTTAGGAGCCTATGGGTAGGCCTTAGGTGTAGGAGTGAGGGTATTCGGAAAAAGGAACCAGGAGGCATGGACTTACCGTGGTAAGATGTACCGCGAGAGCCTTTCTGTGTAAATTCCAGAAATTTCCTGGCACCGGCACCAAACCTTGGCCCCTACACCCTACACGCTGGACCCCATTTGCCCCTTCACCCAAAAGACCTTGCATTCGGAAGGGTTACGAGCTTGCATCAGAAGTTTAAGACGTGCGCTTAAAAGGAAAAAGCCAATGGTGTCACACCTTTGCGTCAGGGTTGGGAACATATAGGTGGCACTTTAGGAAACTTTAATACTTCCCTTGTGGTTCCAAAAGAGGTACCTATCCAAAAGTACTTTCCAGGGCCCCAGAACTACAACTCAGTTCTACAATCAGAACCAAGAGTGTCCAGATACAGTACGGTTACTATCATGGAATAAAAGGTCCACGAAGCCACGAAGCCATGATAAGGATGGTGTGTTGGGACCGAATTCAATCATGGTAGTATCTTTGGACCCACTGGGTAATGGTTACACAACCCTACACCCTGAGCACTATAGGACCTAATTCCACGTTGTTAGTGCATCTGCACCCTTCCCCGACTCCCGGAAGGATCTAAGAAGTAGATCCCCTAACTTAGGACCCTAACTGCTAAAGCATACTTTAGAGGAACCCCCCCCCTCGCCTAAGGGGATCTACGTTTGGGATCCTCACGGGGGTCCTGGGTGAGCCAACCTTGGGACCCTACGACGGCTAGGTCCCTGAGTAGTACCCTTTTGCCCTTTCTATTTTAGGGCCCCCCTTACTAAAACCGAATGGTAGGAAACAGGGTACCCTTATTATAAAGAGGCTACTTATGAACCAAGCCCAAAGAACTTGCCTTTTTAGGGTTCCTTATTATGATTTCTGTATATTAGGTCCTTAAAAAAAGGGGCTACTCAGGAACCAAGACGGTTTAGGGTTTGGGGTTTAGGGTTGGTTGCGAACCTGGGTCTCCCCGTGGGCCCTTGTTCCCTCTTTGTGGTCTTAAACTCCAAACCCTACCCTAAACCCTGAACCCTAAACCCTAATTACCCAAAGGGTCCTAGGTATTTTTGTGCGGAATACTTTCCCAAATCAGAATATTTATTCCTAATATAGAAACCCGACCTTCCTTAACCCCTAAATCCCTAAACCCCTTCAGCCCTAAACCCTAAACTCTCTTAGGTTGCTCCTCACGCTAGCCAGTACCAAAGAAGAGTGGCCATTACTTCTAGGTCACTGGGGATCCTACGGCTGATGATATAAATCCTGCATTACACCATAAGAACGAATTTACCGTAATTCCCAGAGTTTCCTTAAGCTACTAGAGGGTTTGGGGCTTAGGGTTTAGGGTTTAGGAATCCTGCAGTACCCATAAGAAGGAAAATACCAGAGCCAGAACTCCCATAGTTTAGGGTCCTTAAGGTAATGCAGGATATATATATATATATCATCATCAACAGTAGGAGTGGTTCAGGGTTTAGAGAAGGATATTCATGAAGAGCCCAGAAAAATTGAATAGATACTGCTTCTCTCAAACCGGTAGAAGAGATGTTGTGTTTGAATCTCCGTGGAGTCATAGCAGCTTGAACCCCAAAGCGTAGATGCCTCAATGATATTGGACGATCAAAACTCTCCTCTGTGTGTCAACCCCTCACAGTACCTTGTAAACATTGGTGACATTGGTAGGCATTCATTACATAATCCTGCAATACAGTGTCGGGACCCCAAATCCTGAACCCCTAAACTCTAAACCCCTAAACCCGAAACCCTGGACCCTAATCCTAAATAGAGATCCAGCAAATTCAAAATCTTAAAATCTGATCCTTTATTATGCCGAGTTTAGGCATATGCCGTAAACAATAGGTGGATCCTTCTTGTGGTTTGAGGTGTAATCCTTCATGAACCGCTTTTGAGTTTTTCGGGAACTTTAGGGATTGAGGTCGTAGTAGGGTTTAGGGTTTAGAGGTGGGGCTTTAGGGTCCTGTCTATAGTGTACGGTATCTTCCCTTCTTCAAAACGATACAGTAAGCCCTGAACCCTGACCAAACCCCAAACCATATTCGGGATCCGTCTTTGGCTTGCGGGCATTCCTAGAGGCTGAAATGTGGCACTTTTTCTATGGATAACCCGGTTTCTGTTTAGGGTTTAGGGGTTAGGGCCTATCTTAACCAACCAGGGTAACTAACAAACACGTGCGACATTTCAGGGTGTAGGTTCCTGCGCTAGGGGCTTGGGCCTAGGGCCCGCAATGTTAAGGTCCTGGGCGATCGACTGTGGTTTCGGGGCATGCTATTCTTTAATCAAACCAGAAATCGAACGGGATGGTCCTCTTCATTCTTCACGCTTCTATAGTAGACCTACAACCCTAAACTTCTATAATCCCTAAACCTTGAACCCTACACATCAACTGCTAAACCCGAACACCTCCTAAACAAGAGCACCAAGGGCATAAGACCCCTAGTCCCTAAATCCACCTAAACAGAACAACCCACAACCCTGAGGCCATAGACAAAAAGCAGCAAAAACACAAAGCCCTAAACTCACAACAAACAAAAACGCAACACAAAGAACCCTAAACCCTAAAACCCTCAAGCCCTAAACTCTCAAGCCCTAAAACCTAAAACCTCAAACCCTAAAACCTCCGGCTTCTGAGGTTCCTAAAGGGACCTATGGGCGCGAGCCTCGCAAGTCCTGCAGTTGGGGCTTAGTAAAGGGGCTTAGGGTTGAGGGTTTAGGGTTGAAGGTTGAGGGCTTAGGCTTCAAGTTTAGGGCTTTGGGTTTAGGGTTTAGGGCTTAGGCTTAAAGTTTAGGGCTTAGGGTTCAGGGCTTAGGGTTTAAAGTTGAGGGCTTAGGGCGGAGGGCTTAGGGCTTAGGGGTGTAGGGTGTAGGTGGGCCTTTATAATTCGAATCGGGTTTTGGGGTGGATACAACTTGTTTATAGCTATTTCGGGGTAGAGGGCAGCTCCTTAGATAGGGACTCTGCAGAATCATATGACTAACTTATTATTCCTACCGCTAGATCAGGGTCTCTTGCGCAATCTTTTGGGTAGTTCTCTAAATTAGGGTCCCTTTTCGGTCCCGCAATATAGTACGGCACAGTTATAAAAAAAGGACCCTAAAAAGGGGCCCTAATTAAGAGAACTACCCTTCAGAACCCTTATAGTACCCCTATAGAGACCTTATTAGAAACCCTTATAGATCCCTTTAAGGAGCCCTGAAGAGGGGACCCCAATTTTCGAAAACCCTAAACCCTAAACCCTAAAGCGACCCATTTTGAAGAGCAGGGGTGGCAGACTCCGGCTTTTGGGTCGCAGGAGTGAAGGTAGGGTCTGAGGGCTTTAAGGTTTTAGGGGGGTTTAGGGTTTTTGGGTTTGGGGTTTTAGGGCTTTTGGGGGTTTAGGGTTTTTGGGTTTTTGGGGGGTAGTGTTTAGGGTTTTAGGTTTCTTGGGGTTTAGGGTTTTTGGGTTTGGGGTTTGGGGATTAGGGCTTTAGGGTTT
>CAJNJA010013030.1:24109-72447 GCA_905231915.1 Symbiodinium necroappetens | reverse complement strand
ACGCTACCGCTATTAGGTCTGGCACGTCTTTCAGTGTCACCAAGGGCTGCTCCTGGGCGGAAGCATTGGTTACAGGCAACGAACCGACAGCCTCGCGAGCATCGGAAATATTCCGTTTCTCGAGCAATTCGAGTGTTGCAAACACTACATCGTCGTTGAGCTCCAAATCGAGAGGACACATGACGCAAACACTCATGTTCATGTAAAGTCGATGCAACAAGCACACGTTCAGATGACCCCCCACCCGAGGTATCTCGAGAAATGGGTGGTGGCTCCGATGACGTTCTTGCTGGCTCGATGGGACCAGCAGCGGCGGGACACACAGACGCAAAGGCATTGGGACGCAAATGCAACGGGGAATTGCCCGGCACGCTCAAAGGGATGCTTCCATCTGCCTTTGTGGTGCTCCCACTTGTACTCTGCTGCATGCCATTCGCGAGTGTCCGCTCTTTGATACTCGGCGCCAAACTTGGGTGGAACGCTTAATCTTGCGACGAGTGCCTCGTTCGGTGCTGCTGAGCTGTTGCGGTGGATTTTCGATCCTCACCTCGTGCCGAACAATCATTCTGCTGTCAGTGCTCATGTACACTATGTGGCATCCATCTGTCAGATCGCGAGATCCTTGCGTGAAGGCTCACCCAGGACCGCGGCGCTGGGCGCACCACCCGACCAGTGCAGCAAACGACGTCCCCATTGGCGAAACTTCTGGTCCAAGCGAGCAACTTGCCCAGAATCAAGAAAATGAGCTCCATAGACAATCGCAGGCAAGACTAATATGTTTGGATCAACTGGCTACGAAAGCCCGTATGCAATTCGCGATTCTCAGCCCAACCAAGGAATTGGTGGAATCTGCGATTACCGGCATCCAGAAGACGAGCTGCGTGCTTATGCCACTTGCGCGATGCCTCGAAGGTCACCCCCAAGTACGTGTACTGTCGCACACAGGGCACGGAATGCGCGGCAGCTTTGGAGAGGGCAGCGGCGCGCGTGTACCGCGAAGCACGGACACGAGTGGCATATAGTGGCATCCAACTAACGTCTTCTTATACGGAACATGAATGTCAACGTACCCCTGACTGATCTTCGCCGGATCGAGGTCTTGGGCGAACGGTATGCTCCCTTGCAGGGCGCCCAGGCGGCCGTTGACACCACGGAAATGTCCGAAAAATCAGCCGTCATGGTTGTCGGTTCAAGTTCGACTGATTTTCGTTTCGTGTTTCAAGGCTCGCGGTAGCAACAGGATCGGAAGCCAGAACTCGAAGAGTCGGAACACCGGAGCCGTGGGGGGTGCGGCTGCCTTTTCCCGGCCGGCTGCCCAGCAGTAGATCCCGGTCCGGCCGCCTACAATTGCAATGCGGGCGCGCGCAGGGCGTTAAGGGACGCGTAGCCGTAGGATACCAGTGGCTAGCTGTAACAGTGCTGTAACCCTAGCCTTCCGAGCTCGGGCTGGCGAGGACCTTCAACTGCCACCAAGCACAGCGAGGACCTCCTTGTCATGTAGGCCAAGAAGCGAGGCCGTTGGTGACGACCTCGATGCTCCGCTCGTCACCGACGGGTGCGTCGAAGTTCATGTCATCCAGGTGCACGTTCCATGCAACCCGCGCCCCAGCTTCGCGGCACACACGGGCGTTTGCATGCTCGAGTGGGTAAGCTCGTGTTGCCAATTTGCCAGAAGTGGCACGTGCGGACCGGTGATTTTCTTGAAATGGTCCCTCGGCTACCGCTGTGGTATTTGCTTTGTTTGTTTCGCGGCTACACGTTTGACATGGATAGAATACGAATAACACATTTCTGAAAACGTTAAAATCTTTTCCAACTTGTGTCCTGGTCGTTCAGCATCTTTGTCTGAGCCGCCTGTGTCACATGATCTGGTTGGATTTCGGTGAAAAAACTGGGGGAGCTGGGGTGGACCACGCGTTTGCCATCGTTTGCCGACTTTGGTTCAATGACCGGAGAATGCGCGGGAGGGGGAAGCCGGGGACTTGCGCAGCACTTAATTTTTTCCGCACATTTTTACGTCCGCACAACGTGTCCCACCGTCGGAAACTACCTAAGACCTGGTCCAGACTCCAAGCGCGGAGCTGGCGACGGCTCGCTGCAGGGCAACCGACAGCACACTCCACCAGCGGCGCCCCCAGCCCTGGCCTGCGGCGCGCGCGGGTGGTGGGGCGCGTTGGGCACGAAGCCGGAGTAGGGTACGGAGGAACTGCTGGCACTCGTTGCTGCAGCGGCCACCGACTTCAGCAGCGAGGACTACTAGTTGTTGAGGCCCTCCGCGGGTCAACTGCGGGTAGCGCGCGACTTTGCGTCGGCGCGCCGCGACAAGCGCATCGGCGGCACCAGGGACGGGGCGGCCAGCGCGAGTAAGGGGGGAGACGAAGGTTGCGTCGCAGCACAAGGCTTCGCCGTTGCCCGTTGCTCCGTATAGACAACGAAGTCGAGGCGGCGACAGTCGTCGGGGTGAACCTGCGGAGCTGTTGTGCGCGACAACCACCACTATCGCGGCACCACGACCCGTCCTTCCGGACCGACCGCTTCGCGAGCGACCTGAACCCACGCCCTTTCAACGACGAAACCATGCCTGGGCAGCAGACCTGTGCGTGGGCAGGCGAGGTGGCGGTCCCCGCAAGCATCGACCTCAGCCCCACTGCCGTGTCGGCCGCCACAGTGCAGGGCCGTGAGGGGCAAGGGCAGCCGAACTCCCTGCTGAAGGCTCTCGCCAGCGCTCGGGAGACGAGGCGTCGAAACACGTCCCCCTGTGGCAATGCCTCGGGCACCGCCGTTAGGTTTGCGGAGGGCGATGAGGCGTGACAGGGCGATGGCATCTTGCGCACCTGTGGAATCTGCGCGCGGGCGTCGACGCTCACTGCAAAGGTGAATGACTCGAGTGCCTCCGCATCATCCAGGAGCAGCTTGTACAGCTCAACGGAGGCGCGAACGCTTAAGTAAATCGATCACACGGCATTATCAGCCGCCGGTGTGCCGAATGCTTACATCCAAATGTTGCGCTTGTTGTACGCGTCGCAAACGGGTTATGTGAAGGACAATCAACGATTCCACATAGCAAGGGGTGTCGAGGAGGGTGATGCAGCGGGGTTTCCTCTCTGGGGTCAGAGGGGGTACGAGTGTGACGTCGCAACACGATGTTTCGCCGAGTGGCGTGGCCCGGCGACGATTTGGTTCAGTCCGAACCAGCACACGCCATTCCTCAACTCCGGAGGGCGATCTACGAATCATTGCCTCCACCACGGCCACCACCAAACACAATCCGACGGTCTTGGGTGTTGGGTTTAGGAATTAAGCCTTCAACCTACCACTGTTCCGCCGTCTTCGGCTGCAGCGGTCCCGTATTGGGGCCGCAATGGTATGGGGCGGCTTTGGCCGATGGGAGCGTCGAAGTGGAGCAAGGTATCCAGCGGCGGGTAGTGTAGTAGGCTGCGACCGTGGCCGCCAAAATACGTTTGTGGGGCGCTGGAAGAGTGCGTCGGAAAAGAAAATGCCTGGTCTTGCAAATGCCCTCCATTCCTCCAGCGAATGGGCTCCCCCTGGCAGCCAGCTGGGGTTCGGGCAGCAACGCGTGGTCCCAGTAGCGACTGTCGCATTTGCCGCGATTGAGGAAGGAACTTTCGGAAGGGATCACGGCAACATACGCATCCGCGGCTTGTGTGGGGCAAATGGGCGGTTGTGCAGGACTCAGCCCAACGGATATTTGCTTGTCGACGGTGGTATCGCAGCGCCAGCCGCGCCTGGATGCAAGCGCAGCCCAGCCGGAAACAAACGCGCCACGTACTTTACTTTTGCGAGAGCGTGTGCGACTGAAGGGTACAAAGAGGTGCTGTTGACGACAACCTTTCGATTGAGAAGCTTGCGCTTGTTGGGGTCAGGGCTTGTCACGGTCCCCGCCCTCCAAACGGATCTCCTGCCCGCATCGGGACGGTTCAGTCGCGGCTCCAGAACTGCTCACTCGCGGAATGCGATACGCCAAGATCCGAGGATCAGCGCAGCCACGCTGCGAGCGGACATGTGGAGCTTCTTCAGTTGGTCTCGTTCGCACAACCCCGCGATATCGACCCTTGCGGCGATGACTAGGCGCGACAGTTCGTTTTGAAACGGCACGGCAGCAAGCGAACTGTGGCTGTTACCACATGGGCGAATGATTTCGCAGAAGCGCCATTGTAATTGGTGGTGCAGTGGTGGCTCAAACTGGCACTGCTGCGATCAAGCCCGGCCATTCGCCAAGGCAAATGGGGTAGTTTGCCGTTTTGTGAGGTGGTCAACAACACGTTCGACGCCTTGCAATACGAGTGTGTGCGGAAGCTTTGCTTGGAACCTACAGAAAGATCTTGCAACCCGGCACACTGAGCTTCATTGAGCAACCACTGCAAAAAAATGAAGATCAATCAATCAGTCTGGGTGAATTGATATGGGTGATCTTTGGGTCTATTTTTGCGCAGTGCAGAACTAAGGAGAGGCGAATGTGTGCTGACCAAG
This sequence comes from Symbiodinium necroappetens, assembly GCA_905231915.1. Taxonomy (NCBI): domain Eukaryota; class Dinophyceae; order Suessiales; family Symbiodiniaceae; genus Symbiodinium; species Symbiodinium necroappetens. The sequence continues at coordinate 67,956 of CAJNJA010013030.1, read as the reverse complement.
GCTCGAACTTGCAACACCTATGCCAAAGCTACAGTCTGTGTGATACACATATTCATATACATATACACATATGTACATACATACATGTAGGTATTCATGTACATAGATCCAGACATACACTTTTGACATTCATAGATGGGTAGATAGAGATGTATGTACATAAAATGGCTGTATATCTATATATGTATACATATATATATATATATGAAAAAATCTATACATATAGATATGTATATCTGTATCTTCATATCTATATGTATTCATCCATACATCAACCCTGAATGCCCCTTTTGACTCAGATCGGAAGAGGCACGACAGCACCGTCCACCGGGGCAGAGCTGCTGGCAGCCTTCGCTACAAACTGCGTGACTTTTGCATTGGCTGCGATCACGGGTTAGGTTTAGGGTTTAGGGTTTACTGTTTAGAGGGTTTAGCGGTTTAGGATGGTTTAGAGTTATGCAGTCCCGATCAAGAAGCATTTTAGGTGCAGGAGCGAACTCAGCCGTTGCCAACGAAGCGACTTCGGCTGCCTCGTGAGCCCAAGTGAAGGCACTGTCAATCTCCTGGCCAGGCTGTCAGGCAGTTACTGAGCTACCGTGGCGAGCCACGCGTTTGAGACGAAAACATCACAAGAGATGCTTCCTCCGGACTCCTTGAGATCAGGCTAGGCCTGGATACCATTCTCCCCGCAAGCTACTGTAAGTAGTCCGGTGAATCGCAGCATCACTCACCTTGCGATGACTCGTTCCGATGAGGTATAGTAGGGAGAAGCCTTCTTCACCCAATCATTGAATCCATGGCTAGCATGCGAGCACATCTCTACTGCGACAGTATCAGGAACGTTTCCTCACGGAAGCCGGCAGCGACAAGGTATCCTAAACCCTAAACTCCAAACCCTTAAACCTTAACCGCGGGAGGGTGGCCTGCAACGGCTGCGCTTTGCCTTCGACAGGCTTTCCGCTATTCAAGCTTCAAGGCGATGGTCAAGTAGAAGCATCTGTGCTTAAAATGCACACACACATACATATATATATATATACATATATATACATATACATACAGATATGTGTATGTATGTATGTGTGCATGTATGTATGTACGTATGTACGTACGTACGTACGTACGTACGTATGTATGTATGTATGTACGTGTATGTATTTGTGTATAAGAAAATATATCATATACATATAACCGAAAATGATGGCATAGTATAGTGTAAGTCTCACGTGCTTGGCTGCAGGAACTTTCGAAACAGCTTGGCTGGAGTTGCTGCGAATTCACATCGCCGCCCCTCATACTGTACGAGGCCCGCAGCAGAAAAAAGAGACCTCCAGCGATGATTATGGCGAAGAGAAAACCTGTCGGCACCTCTGAGGGCACGGCAGCTCGCAGCCCACTGGAGTGCAAGTGCCTCCAACCATTGCTTCCCTGGCACAGCAAACGTGCAACGACCGGAAAGTCCTTCTTTCCTACCTTCATCCAAATTATAAGGCTCCGTAACGTCCTGTGATGCTCAAACGCTCATTCACCTCGCTGATCTTTAATTTGCGCGAGTCTTTGGCATCTCAAGTCGTTTCGACCCCTGCGTGAAACGCGGTTGTTCCGTCAACCGAACTAGATGAAACCTATATGAAGCTTTCTGCAGCAGTCTGATTCAGGCTGCATGAAGCAGTGCAATAGAAACAGCACAGCGACAGCACTGGAAATCCATGAGTGTCGAATGCAGTTGCAAAAGAGCATTATCATCATAGCCGCCTCAAATCCCAGAGGCCGGAGCTGCCCCGAGCCCTTCTTGGGCTTCGCGGCTGCGCGTCCGTGAGATGTCTACCCGACCAGCAGGCACCAAAAAGACGTAACAGGCAAAGACCACAGATCCCACAGCAACTAACAGCGAGGCGAACCAAATGCCCCGTCGAAGCAAAGGCTGTGCGTCTGCAGAGCACTTTGCGTTGCCGCCAAGCGGTGACATGTTGCTCCGGGCAAATCCGATCCGGCCGTTCTTTAGGTCGAAGGTAGTATAAAAGGCCCTCATGAATGTCATGCCGAAAATCAATGGGACCGGCTGACTTGAAGATCCACGTTGAATGGAAGGTACGCATGATGTCCTTCCATCTATTGGGTCCACCGACTCCAGAATGTATTCATCCGGTGACATGCAAAGAGGAAACTGCTGAGACTGCTCATCGATTACATTGATGACCAGTTGTGGGACCCGGCTCAAGTCGTTCGCCGGCGGACAGTCGCAGCTCATGATCTGTTGCTCTGGCAGGTCATGGCAATTCGTGAATCGCCATTTCAGCTCACTGATAAGGCGGTCATACACTCCAGGCTCGATAACGAGCAGTGATGATCCAGAGTCGATCAGTGCTGGCGCCCCCAGTGTGCCACGGTCTGGGAAGGTCACATCAACGCCCGTCCCACTCCAGCCAATAGACCACACACTGGTTAGCCAGAGTTCTGTCGTGGACATATAGTCACCCTTGCCGTATTGGAATTCGGTTTCCTTTGAATGATGTGCCAAGTCTGGGTTTCCAAACACTAGTTCAGACCTTCCTCCTCGTGTTCCTCGACCAGTCAGATAGAAGGAGAACTGTGCCGGGAGGTGGGGATGTTCCCGAAACAAGGTAGACACAAAGGTCTCCCCGCGCAACCCGCGGTCTGAAGCATAGTGGTGGGCGAGACCCAGGATGCCATCAGATTTCATGTGCGTGTCCTTAGGCCAAAAGCACGTCGGAATCCTAGCAACGCCTGATAGAAACAAAGGTTCGAAAGAAAGCTTGCTAGTTGAAGATCAAAGTCAGACTCCATGGTGTCGACCTGGATCAAAAGCTGCTTTGCAACCTCTAGGTCCCCAATCTTCACGGCATCATAAAAGGAGCCTCCCGTCGCCACAGTGCCGTCACCGTACCGGAATGTTATCCGATTCCCGACTTGGACGGCGTCGCAGGACTGGCTGATATCGAACTTCGCAGTGCCGGCTCTGCACTTCGAGCAGTTTTCGGCCGGAACCCACAAGTCCTTGGCTTTAGGGCTTAGGTTTAGGGGTTTAGGGTTTAGGGTTCAGGGCACTGGCCACCGGACAAACCAACCTCAAGAAACCGACCGGCTCGGGCATAGAACAAAGACCGTCGTCGCAGCACTGGACTGATTCATGCAGATGCATCCCTCAGTTGAATCACACGCCAAGAACATCATCAACAGCAGCTGCCAATACCGCTACGCGTTCGCCTACTACTGCTGCAACAACAACAACTACAACAACTACAATTTCAACAACAACAGCAGCAACAGCAACAGCAACAGCAACAGCAACAGCAACAACAACAACAACAACACCAGCAGCAGCAGCAGCAGCAGCAGCAGCGAAAACAACAACAAGAAGACGAATAAAAATAATAACAAGAAGAAGAATAATTAGAACAATAATAATAAGAAGACGAACAAGAAGAATAGTAAGAACAATAACATTAACAAGAACAAGAACAATAACAAGAATAATCAGAATAACAACAACAACACCAGCAGCAGCAGCAGCAGCAGCAACAACAACAACAGCAGTTTGGGCGGGGGGGGGGGCAAGATTGCACGCAAGCTTGGTTAATCTTGGTCTGGCGAGGTTAACTAGTTGGTGAGCAAGTGAAACAAGATGACCAAGATTGCTGGCGATCTTGCTGTTGGACCAACATTAACCAAGATTGCAAGATGACCAAGATTGCTAAGGCAGTTCCACAAAGTAACTGTTCTAAAGTCCCGGCCACATGCACTAGTACAACTGACTGCCACGGTACTGCCACTGCCACCACCACTACGACGACGACTGCTGCCACCACTGCCACCACCTCTAGTTCTTCTTCCTCGTCTATTTAGTACGACGGCGCAGTATACGGCTGTTACGACGACGACGTGACTGCTTCCACAACATTGGCGGAGAGTCGGAGCTGCCGGTGTCTGGAACGACCTGAAACTTTTGCCGCGTCTTGCCGGCACAGTCCACACCGACCTCGATCTCCACATGGTACTGAACATTGTCCTCGGTGCTAGCTGCAAGCAGCAGTCATGGTCGGCTGTTGCATGCTGTCGGACTATTAGAGCAGGCTGCAAATTTTCCGACTACCGGGACGGCTATGAAAACCAAGCTGAATCACATTCATTGAAGGCCAAGCTGCGTAATTACCCAGGAGATTCGGATGTGAATCCGACGGTATGGCCAGGCGGCGGCCAAAAAAGCTCTGGGTAGATGGCGTGTGGATGAGAGGTAGAACGATTCTTTGCTCTTGATCCGGCACATCCGCACCTGATGCCCGACGGGACGAAATTTCTAGATAGTACAGACATGCGCATCAAGGACCAAACACATAAACATATTCGCCCAAGCAATGCAAAACCAACGCCTTTACCCAGAGATGTATCCACCAGTACATGCTAATGAGACGAATCGCTAGGTCACTGCGAGTCGCACCAGAAAAGCAGTGGAATTAACCACCGTCTCCACCACAACTAATGCCACAACGCCCGTCCCCATGTGTGTGTATATATATATACATACATATACACAGACCAGTAGATGCAGTGTAAAATGATGACATCTGCAGATTTCATTAACATGTTCTTTGCGCCTACAGTAGTGCAGGCTAACCTTGCGTGAGTTCCGTTACTAAGCCCAACATAGAAACTAGGACATTCACGACAAGTCCAAACAAACAAATTTTGGATCAGGACAGTTCAGCATCAGCTCTATGCAAAGTTGGTATAGCCTAAACCCTGAATCCCATTCGCAAAGGGCCCCCCATATTGAAACCATATTCTAACCATGGCCGTACAGACATGACAATCACTGCACAGCCAAACGGTGAGATCAAAAGTGCGAAGGCCCGGAAGAGTCGCAGGGGAACCATCATGCATAGATTAGAGAGCTAGGGGTACAGTACCTGATCTAGGATCCCTTCCAGTAAGGGTCGAGGTTGTATCGGGATCCTCTGCGGTCTGAAGCTCTCAGGCACGTCGCTCAACCGTACCCTCAGACACTCCTACTTTTTTACATGTGTCTACATGAGCTCCACCAAATCTTCATCGAACTTCCAGCCTGACAAGGCAAGCAGCCACGCCGAGCTGCTGAGAAGCCACACCATTGGTGACTTCATCGCGTGTAGACTGAAGAAACCGATGGATTCGGGGTGATTGGCTGTGGTTTGTGTGAGGTTGTTGGTGTTAACAAAAGGATTCAGTTGGCCGAATGTACTGCCTCTTAATCATCCCAGGTCAGTCGCCCAGTAGTGCGGTAGATCTGTCGCCCAATTAGGCGAAGGGTTGCTGTCTCCATCTTCGGTCTTATGAAGGGCGCTGTCGTCCCCCCAAAACAGGCCACAAGCCACAAAAGCTGCATCAGGCACATGATGCAAGCTTTGACTGAGCAAAACTTCGAGGATCCCAGAGCATGGTGCTTTACTAATTATTTCGACCCTACACTACTGCACACAAATTGGGCGAAACAACTTGCGCTCAGTAGACTCGATGGAGCCTCTGCCGCATATCCGGGCAGCACAGGCGAACCTGTGGTCAGTGCTTGACGCAGGGCTGCCAACAATAGTTACACCACTATACCAAAGTTGCGGAGGGTTCAATTTCTCAAGTTCAGAAAGGATCACCATTCCCAACGGATGACTGGTTAAAAATGATATTGAGCGCTACCTTGTCAACCAAACTGTTTGGGGCCAAATCCCACTCGAGCAGGCATGGCACACCGCCCCGACGAATTACTCGGAGGGCCGTTTGTTGGTTTGTGCGTGTGTTCCTTTGTTTGTTGGTGTAGCTCAGAAAATTGCCGAGGTGAGCACTCGGAAGGTCCTGGATGAAGCCGCTGCCGCCTGAACATGGGCAATACTCTGTCTCTCTGTGTGTGTGTGTGCGCGCTTGTCATGTAGCTACGCAAATGTTGGCCGTATTTCAAAATCTAATGATCTAATGCCACCTAGGCCCGGCTCTCGCAGCAACCATGTGTCTGTCTGCAGCTATCGCATCTCTCTTGAGCTGTGGCAGCCTGTGGCATTCGTTTTGCGATGAAGGCAAATCTCAGGCAAGAGCGGCATGTCCATCAGCATGGTTAAGCAGGCTCGCCATACCTGCCACAAGCAGCACGCGAAACCTTCGTGTAGAAGACATGAGCATCCTCTCTTAGGAGAGGCAAAACCCAGGTCACGGCCTCGGGGTGCTCACTTCGATAGGCTGCCAGAAGCGCATGTCCTGGAGGTTGCTTGGCAACACATGGAGACTTCTTCCCGGTGCAGCGGTTGCACGAGAGCCGAACCGTAGGCATCCAGGTCTGGCCAACACAGGTGGCTTGAGACCTGGGTCAGGACAGGAGCTGGATGCAATGCACGTGCAGTCCGGCTGAAGAGCGCCCCTGCAGTCTGTGTCACAATGGTGACTCAATCAGCGAAACGTGTCTGCCTCTGCACCCTATCCACAACAAGCACTCACATCTCCCGATATGCTTTTCTGAGCCGCAAACAGGAAGGAGGAGAAGCTGCAAACTCTGCTCCTCAGTCATGATCTGGTGCCGTGGCCGGCGTTTGTTCGATCACGACTTTGCCAGATTTGATCGCAGCAGGGTCGCGTCTCGGGACACAGCCAGAAAGCAGCGATTAAGCAGCATGAGTTCAACCCTGAGCTCTCCACCCACTGCCCGGATGTGGCGAGGGCACCAATTGCACCCAGTAAAGTTCCCTGCGCGGGTCGTACAGGGGAAGGTCTCAGCGTGAATCTTGACGCGACATGGTGGGGAGCACAGGGAGCTCGGTGAAAGCCTGATCAGCAGCTCCGGTCTCCAGCGCTGATAAGCACCTCGCATGCCAGGGAGTTGGCACTAGGTAACGACGACAGATCCTGCAACTCGAAACTTCTCCAAATTTGACAATCAGCCTGCCTCACCTGCCTTGGGGTCCGAGAAACGAAATCATGCCATGTGCAGTCTGACTCCCTCCAGTCGACCAACTCGAGAACTTGCCGAGGTTTGCGCCATAGCAAAGCGAGCTCCTCGGACTGCAAGCTACGGGAGTTGCAGCACCCTGGCACAAAAACTACTCACGATTCCCCTGTTCGCCTCGGAAACGAAAGTACCGAGCAAAGGCAAACTTAAACTTATTAGAGTCCCTTAGCTTTGCACCAAGAAAGGCGGCTTCCGAGGTACAGGCCCACTTGAATGTGCGATCCAAAGCAAGGATCCTGGCATCGACGCTTGAGTTCAGCTCGCATTTTGCATCGCACAGGCTGGAAATATGTATTTTAGGAACCTTTAAATGCATAATTTTGTAGTGTATACATGTATATAATATATTATGCATAGCACATCGTATACAGCATCTAACATGTAATCTGTAATGGTGCCACGACTGAGCCCAGAAAGGACAGGCGGAGGAACAACGCGTTGTAGGCAATGCTGTCCGGTTGCATCTTCATGGATGCCATCTCAGAGAACCTACAGTACAGTGAAACGTGACGCAAACCAAAGACCCGCAGGACCGGTACTGCAAATGAACGGCACAAGCACCCATCGAGAGAACATCATAGCCTTTCATGTCGATGTAAGGACTGAGATAACGGCAAGGCAACAGCGCGTTGCCATTCGAATCCCTTCTCGCCTTTGAGGCAGGGACAGATGTCCGATACAAGTAGTGGACCGATGGTAACACTACTGAAAGTATCTGCTGCTCTTGGAGCAAACAGGACGAACAAGTTGATTCTGGCCCGATCTGCGTTCTGACAGACTGTGCAGTCTCAGTAGGCCCAACACCCTTCATACAATGCATCAACGGCTTGGGGCTCGCACAAGCACTGATAGCAGCACAATATGTGAAGCTGTCGAAGTGCTGCCGGCTCAGGCTTTCGGCAAGCAGCCTTCGGATCAGCGTGCATCATGCATACTCGTGGCTCAATATCTCTTGAAGCGTGTGCATATATATATATATATGTGTGTGTTTATATTTAGTGACTATGTACATATGTATATGTATGTATATGTATAATATAATAAATAAATAAAAAGAAAAATATAAATATAAATAAATAAATCAATATATATATATATGTGGGAGCTTGCTGATTCGTGTGACAAGGGAAGTTCACGCCGTGCACCACGCTGCGACCACTTGAGCTCACTGCGCCAACGACAAATCCCAGCGAAGGCCCTGCAGAGCAGGGTGGCTGAAAGAGGCAGAAAGATGAGCCTCTCCAGGCAAGGCAGGACTTAGCTTTCCCTTTCCACAGTTGTCCCGAATTGAGATGGTGTAAGCCTGGCGAGCTTCGCAAGATGCAAGACACAGGGCTGCTGCATGCTTTGCAGCGCTACGAATAGTCCCAAAACCCACACCACCAGGCCTTTCCACAAGCGGTGATGGATGCTCTGTACAGGAGCTTGTCCGAATTGGCTGCAGAACCTGAGGAAGCCCAGCAAGCCGGGTAAACTTGTATACAGTAGCCGCCGTAGCCACCCAAGCGGCAAAAGCTAGGCAGCTCGAGAAGTCTATAGGCAAAAGCTAGGCAGCTCGAGAAGTCTATAGCATCGTGAACAAGCGGACGAAGACCAGCATCATCGTGAAGCGCCAGTACCGGCACAGCACCGTAATTAGGTTATGCAACTGCAGCGACTGACGGAATCGGCCACAAGAGAACCGAGAAGCAGGCGCAGCAAGGAGAGGGCCACTTCCCATTCGCCGGACCTCCAGGGCTCTGACAAGTGTGCATCCTTTGGGGCGCCAGGAAAGTCGTACGAGTACCCAGTTACTCTGGGCTAGGCTGGGCAGATGCCGACCAAGTCGATTTGGGAAGTTCTCTAAATTCGGATCCCTTTTTGGATCCCCAATTTAGTGCGGCACCCTTACAAAAAGGACCCTAAAAGGGACCCTACTTTAGCCATTTGCGTCTGCGGTCGGATCCCCGCTGCAGCGGGGCCCAGGCTTCGCGCAAGCGCCAATGGCTGGTGACGCGATCTTCGCATCGGCCGACAGGCGCCAGCGTCTGCAAACACGGTGTCGTTGTTCAGAGTTTAGTTTAGCGATTTCGTACATGAACCGCCGATAGCCGCAGCAACCGATTCTGATTGCCACACATCGAAGCGACAGTTCAACACATAGGATTGCTTGCTTGCTTGCCTCCGTCTTTTAATGCGACATTGCCGACGATAAACATGTATCACCAACCTCAACTCTGACAGCAGCTCGATCGCTTGTTGCCATTCTGCAGCCTCCACAGCAGGGCGGCAGCTGAACGAGGTGCAGTCACGGAAGGGCTTTCCATGAATATAGGGGCCTTTATAATTATCTATACTATTTTGGGGTTGCTTATTAGAATTATAGTATACTGTACCCCCAAACCCTATTCTAATTGTTAAGGCCCCTATATTCCGCACATATGGCTTCGGCTTAGACCTCGCGTTACAGAGAACTTGTAAAAAACGCAGCCCGGCCTCCTCGCATGCAGCGACTGCTGAGTGATACCTTGCGTTTGCTTCGGAAGAATTCCGCCGATTGCCATTGATCATGTTCCATGGCTCGTCACTGTGGATAAAGTCTGTTTCTGGCTTGTAGCAATCGAGACAGTCAGACACTGTGGACGCTGCGCGATGATGTCAAGATGTAGCTGTCCTTTGTCAGGCAAGCAGGGTTCAAGCTCGTTGTATGTCCTCGAAGGCCACCACACTCATGCTGTCAAGTGACACTGGGAACCGACACTTGAACACGGCAGAAGGCACGCCGGTGTTGGTTGACGGGCCTTCCCGTGCTGTCCGGAGAACATGCAGCCCACGTTGCCACCTTGACTCCATCTGCCACGTGTCTGCCGATGCTTTCCACTGCCGTGGATGGACACATAGAATTTCAACTGTATCTGCTCTGCTAAGGTAGCTGCGCGCCGGCATTACCGCAAGCCCGGACAATGCTGCCTGAGCAACTGCATCAAGCCTCTGCGACATCGACTGCTTTCACTGGCAGCTGAGCAAATGCCATCAGCCATGGCGCTGATCGTCCTTGCTTCTGGCGCGGTTCGTGCACGCCTCCCACCAACTCGAGAAACTCAGGCAAACGTCTTAAGCAAACCCAAGAGTCCCTAAACCTCAACCCCAAGTTTCGATGATGCAGAGCTCTGCAGGGCGGCCTCATATCACTCAAGAGCTCTAGCCTTGGCGTGCCAAAGCAGCTCGAGACTGTTCCCTGCGACGGCACGGCCAATCTTCATGTCATGTTAAAGGACACATCGAGACGATTTTTGCAGTCTTCCCTGACTGGTCTTAACAAGACTTCTGTTGCAAATCTCTCGGAGCCCGGCGCCAGAGGCCAGTTCGCACTGGAGCCTGGACAGGGTGCTCGAAGCCTGCTTTTGCTCTGTCTCTTGCTTGCATTTTCCGCTCTTGGGATCTTGAGACGGGTGGTTAGGCTTTCTAGCAGCTAAACTCCCCTTCGCTGAATGTCACACCCGACTGGATCTTTCAAGCGTCGGCGGCCACCATCCGCACACAGACAGGACTTGGTCTTTGGCCCCCTGGACAGTGGAAAACCTCCAAGCTGTCATAGTATAGTACAGTATCGTATAGTCTGGTCTCGCCAGCACATTGTAAACAGTGTGCGTCCAAGCAGCTCACAGCATGGAAGGCAGCATTAAACGTGACGAGATTGGGGAGCATCTTGTTCCCCTGCCTCGGCTTCGGTTCCGTGTGTGTGTATATATATATAAACATACATATATACATATGTCATATACAATATAATCTTTATACATGCATACATACATACGTACATTCATTCATTCATCCTTTCATTCATTCATTCATTCATTCATTCATACATACATACTTATGTACATGTCTATTTTTGTTTCGTGTTCATGTGCTCGCAGTTGTTATCATGATTGTACTTGGGTTCAGCTGCACAGTGTCGCACCGAAGACGCTACCAGTCAGAGAGCAGCCAAGCCCAACACGCTTCACGAAGCAAGGAGATCGAGTTCTCCCACTGGCTGCCTTCCCCACCTCGTCTGCTGTGGCCCGGCACAGCGCACTTGGGTGGACAGCGAACAAGATAATGATTGTGAGATGGCCATCGCAAAACGATGCCGGCCTTCAGTGGCTAAACCAGGATGCATTTGTTTGTGTATCTGTGGTCGCACAGACGATGATGATGATGGTGTTGTTGTTGTTGTTGTCGTCGTTGTTGTTGATGACGAGAACAAACGAGGGCACTGCTTCATGTGATGAACATGATGAAGGTGGTGTTGGCGAGGGTGATTATGGTGATGTGGAGAATGGCGATGCCAAACAACTGAAAAAAGCGAATGGACGACCCATCATGGCAGTCGAACATTGTCTGAGAGGCGAACACGCCAGGATCGCAGCACTGAGAACCATCAAGTCGGGAGTCAAACCTGCGGAAGTGCCGAGTCTGTGAAGGCATCACTCCAAGGTCCAACCGTCCGTTCTGATCCCCGGCAAGCCAAACGGACGAAGAACAACTGACCCGAGAGCGAGAGATAGATACACGAATAGACAAATTGATGCATGAGAGATATCAGATACGAGATGGAGAGATGGACAGATACATACTACGACAGGGAGATAGCTAGCTGGATTCGGATAGGGAAAGAAAGAGAGAGAGAGAGAGAGAGAGAGAGAGAGAGAGACGAGAGTGAGCCGCAAGTATTGTGGTGCTTCCTGCAGCACAAAACCAACTGCCTCGATCTCGTGTTTCATGAAGCAAGGCCATAGCACTCTCCTCACAAACGAGATGGCTGAACCTACACTCTAAACCCTCAACCATGCTGAATGAAACGAACGAGGTGTGCAAAAGTCTCGTGTTCCGCATAGCTGCTGCTCTTGGCCATTGGCACACAACCATAAAAAGATATTGTAAGACGACATGTTCTATTCTATTATGCCATAATATTTCAACATCATGTCCCATTGCGAGATAGTCTACTAGAATAGCATCGATGCAAGGCTGAGCTCAAAGCCCACTGCTGACCTTTAGCACAAGCGCTGATCGCCTGCCGGAAACCCAGACCGAAGCCCCAACACAGGATCTTGGATGTAGGCTTCAAGGTGTAGGATGTCGGGTCAGGCTTTAGGACTTAGGGTTTAATCTTAACAAGATTCACGTCAACACTGCAAGAGTTCTCAATACCAATTTGGGTTTAGCTTTGCTTTGTTTTGAATGCACCTTTTTCGCCTGCTGTGCCGGGTTTCAGGTATTGGGGTCTTTGCTCATCAGTCCAGGTCTCCAGTATGTGATAGCAGATGGCATCGTGGTGGGCAGCAGACTGGAACCTGCAAGCGCTTCCTGAAACCGAGCGCAACCGCTTTCCTTGCTGCTCCAACTTCCCCTGAACTGTCCACAACAGGTTGCACAAGCGCAAGCCGAACTATCGGCTTAACTTATTACATTATATTATATGATACTATATGATATGATATGATATTATATTATATTACGTTATATGCTTAATCATGTCCAACTGCGGCCAGCTCGCTGCGCTGAAGGTGAAAAGATTGGGCGGCACGGTGCTGTCGTACCTGCGAGCCATGGGGCTTTGGTTCGAAGCCTAGGGAATGACAATGCACAAGCTTATGGATGCCAGTAGTCTTGCAGAGCGAAGTCGATACGCACCCCACAAGGGAGCAGTTCTGACCCTTTCATCACACTTCATCCCCCTGATGCTCAGCAGGCGACATATCTTCCAGAACACGTAAGCCGCTCTGCCACTGACTGGCCTGGCAGAATGGAGAGTTTCATGCAACATCACCGCTCGAAGGCAGTGCCACCGACCGAATGCGGGTGCTTGACAAGCAACCCACTGAATCCAAGAATCTGCAATCTGTTCGGTAGAGTGCGGCCGCCTTGTTGCAGGCCGACACAGCCGTGCTGTACCTCTACACAAAAAAGCGGCACCAGCGGTGGACCCACATCCTGCGACGGCTACAGGTCGCACACGATCACGTTGGACTCGAGGCCGCTCGTCTTAAGCTCGGCCAAGACATCCATGCAGGCTTCCTGAAGTCTATGTGAGCCACTGCCAACTGCTTCTGCCAGGATCGAGCGTTTTCCTTTGTGGGAGTTGCAAGTTGCAAACGTGTCAGGGCTGCCCAACGGCCAGCACGGCCGAGGGATGCGAGGATTGCGCCGTACCTGAGGCAGCAGGGTTCCGCTGCAGGATGGGGCTGGATGCTGCCGGCGCACGTGGCGATGTCTGGCTCGGGGCCGGCACGCTTCATCTCGCCCTCAGGATCGGCTGCGCTGGCGATGTTTGGTTGACATTTGGGAGGTCCCAAGGCTCCCTCGATCAGCCGACTTTGCAGCTTCCAGGCATCGTTGCGGCCGGAGCAGGCCTGCAGTGTGTTCGTGGTCGTCAACGTGCAGCACCAAGATTAAGACTAGCAGCATGGCAACTCAATCGCGAAGAGTGCAAGAACAAGACTCTGCATCAACGACCTGCAGCACGCTGTTGCAGCAAAGAGCATCCGGGAATGGCCCTTCCTGTTCCGCATAAAAAGGAGAGCAATTTTCTGATGTGAACCACAAGCTGCTGCACATATATCGATGCAATGAAGCTCCTGCCGCATGCCCTCCAGCAGCTTCAACACGACCTCTGCCCTGGGCATATAAGAAGCAGGTCGCAGGAGTTTATCCCAATGTAAAGTCTGCAGAAGCTGCACGCTACTAACAATAACTATGGTAACTATGGGGTCTGTGTGGACCCTGTACCTAAATGACGACACTCAGTGGAATTGAAGATCAGGACCCTGCTGGCGTGCCCGACCGCAAGCGGCTATAACCTGGGGCACTCTCGCGGGTTTTGATGCTCCGTCTCAGTTCATTTTAGTGCACGTCGGGACTTTGCACACCGGAGACGGACGACCAGGTGAGAATCAACCGCAAGAGGGGAGAGCAAGAACCTGCTTCCCGAAAACCCCTGTGTTTTGCCGGGCCAGGTGGACTTCACACAGCCCCCGGGCGTCGTACCGAGGTGCATTCTGCCACGTGAAGTGGGCAACGCTCTTCGCCTCACTGCGTCGAAAGTCCCTCGATCACCGAAGTGGACCCCTGAAGGGTGGATGCCAAACCACAATTGGGAAAGAGCATCAAACCAACCCGGCTCTTTGCCAGCTCTCGCTCTCCTTGATTGCCTATACACTATATACGTCAAGAGCCCTTTTCTGGGACTCTTGCGAGCGGCGGCAAGTGCATGCCTCAATCAATTACAGAGAATGTCATTCAGAAAGCTTGTCCCTTGTCTTTTCGTGTCGACAGCTGCTCTGAGAAAGCCGCACTGCACCCTGCCAGCCTGGACACAACATCTCATTTTGGCGAACAAGGGTTTTGATCATTCTGGTCAGAGTTAGCCTGCCTATATAGCCGGGTACTACAAGAGTTCCTATACTGGCATTATCAGGAGTCTGTGGGGCCAAATCCACGAATCTCGGATCCTGCCCTCGAGATGTGGCATGCTGCGGCGACCTGTTTTTGCTTCATAGAGCCCGCGGGCCTCCTTGCATGCCAGAAATGCACGGCTCGCGATGGGCCTGCCGACGATTTATGACGATATACCATAGCACCAGACATCAGCAGCGACATACATATGCATATGGTATGCATGCACGTGCCTGTATACATACATATATATATATACAAATGTATATAGACATATATAGAGATACATAGACACAGACGTATAGATATACATACATTACATACCTAACCTACCTACCTACCTACCTACCTACCTACCTCCCTACCTACCGCATACATACATACATACATACAATACATACATACATACATACATACATCTTTTTTCATCCTATACCGATATACAGATACAGATACAAACACTAGCGGTGTTACACAGCCATACATACATACGTACATACATGCTTACATATAGTCACACATGCACATCCCGCACGTGTGTGTCTTTGTGTGCTTGCGTCTGTGCGTCTGCGTGTTTATGTTTATATGTTTATATGTATATATATATATATGTATGTATATATATATATGTATATGTATATATATGTGTATATATATGTGATATATATATATATTGATATATATTGATATATATTGATATATATTGATATATATATATATATGTATATATATATATATATATATTGATATTGCATGTGTATAGGCTGCGCCCGAATCGGACTCTTTGCATATGAAAGTGACAAAAGTGATGCACACACACACATATGTATGTACGTATATATATATATATAAAATAGATATAGAGGTAAGGAGAGACATAATTATATGGGTATAGAAGCTTTACGTGCCCGCCAACTCTTGGGGGTCCCAGTCCCAGGCTTTTCAATAGAGCCAAGTGTATGCAAGGGTTGCTGTGAGATTGGCTTGGCTTGGCTTGTGCAGTTGGTTCTCAGCCTTCAATGCGGCGGTTGGGGGAACTGAAAGGCACTGCTAGATAGA
The DNA here is from genome assembly GCA_905231915.1 of Symbiodinium necroappetens. Lineage (NCBI taxonomy): Eukaryota > Dinophyceae > Suessiales > Symbiodiniaceae > Symbiodinium > Symbiodinium necroappetens. Next base: position 52,490 of record CAJNJA010013030.1, on the reverse strand, counting down.
TAGGTAGGCACATAGACAGATTAGACAGATGCTGGATGCATACAGAAATACAAATCCCTGCTTCAAAGGTTAATGAGAACCGATACTGCAGACCCTGCCTGGCGCAGCTTTGGAACCGTGGCCCATCGGTGCTTCAGGAGCCAGGCACTACAATCAACTCTTTTGTAGCAAATGTGGGCGGACTTCTTGCCTTCTTGCAAATCAGGCTTCCACCTGTCACTTTGGCAGTGCATGGACGAGAAAAAAGGCCGAAGTACAAAGGAGCAAGTAATGTCCCACTGCAGTCTGCGCCCGCGCACGTTTTTGTGTATGTTCATGTATGTAAGCATGGAGGTATAGGTCTTCTTGTCTTGTCTGGTTGACAGTACTGTGTATTTTGCTGTATTGAACTGTACTGCATGTTGTATTTTCAAACTATACATGGGTGTATATTATACAGCTTGAAAGTCATGCAAATGTGCCTTGGTTGCAAGCGAGCTTGAAAGCTCTTGAGCCGAGGCTGTGCCGGGCATGTTTTTGCGCTGGTTCCAGAATGAACGGTTCGACTCAGCATGCTGTGTACGGTGGGCTTAGGGTGTAGAGTTTAGGGTGAGGGGGTTGCGGATAAATGGGCAGTCCTGCCCCCCCCTCTCTTGCTCGCTGCACGGCTGTTTTAACGATTTGGAATTATGATCCCGGACCTGGGGCTTTACAAATATACACAATAATCCTAAGACTAGATGCATATCAGTTTGTATAATACAAGATGAAGATGAGGAACTTATGAAGCGGGGTAACACAAGGCCCGGAACAGCCTCTGCGCTGTGGCCCCATCACGGCCAACTGTGAACGATGTTGGAGGTCGAAATGCGTGTGGACACACAACCTTGGAACCCTGTTTTTCCGTGTCTCAGCTGCAGGCACACTTGAGTCCAATGCCGGCCCTGACAAAATCAGGAGCGACTTGAAGCAACAAAGGGGCAACGAATCCGAGACCAGGCTTGCTACGCGCACTGTCCACGAGGCACCCGCCGCGCCTCCGCCGCTAGTTGATCGAGCAAGGAGGTTCCAACTCGAAATCGACCGGCATTCTCGCATGCCTCGGTAAAAGCCCAAAGTCAGGAACTCTGCGCATGCTGCAACCGGCATCACCAACCGCTTGCTAGGAGCCACGATGGATTGGGCGAAGTTGACTGCATCTGGCCTCACGGATAGAATAGCCGATTCAATCACAGTGCTAGAAGGCTCAAAGCAAAGACACGAGGAGGCAGCTCAGCTGGGGCCCGATCCGAAGCTGACAGGTCACCATGCTGCGCAGCAGCGACAGCGACACGTCCCAGCGGCAGGCCGAGATGATCGCTCCCATTGCGACCGCATCCACCTCCGGCAAGGCGATCTCATCCCGTCATATCCGGGGGTTCCCTCCACTCAAGAAATGGCGATACCATACCGGCCATAGCCATGCATGAAGCGCTCAGTGCGTGACCACAAGGGGGCTGTGCCATAGTTGCTCCCACAGCAGCAAAGCTGTCGCCCAGCATCCTTTGCACCCAATTGGCATGCGGAGGCACTTTCCTTCTCGGTTCGTGCCGGTCCCGCGGTCCTGCGAGGCCGCATGCGCGCATGGCACTGCTGTAGGTTTCCTGAGCTGAGAGGGCAAAGGAGCATTATAAATTATAAAACCTAGACTTAGATAGATTTCGACATGATGCTGACATCCATGACATCCCATGCTGCAAGGCAAAAACCAGCATGCAGCGGCATCAAGTGACCGTACCATCCCCAAACCGGCTACTAATGCCCCTTCAGATGGAAGCAAAGCTGAAAGCCGATGGCACCGCTACACAGACCCAGCTTGAAGCTTGTAGGGCAAAAGACGTGATGATGCCTCGTAACCTGCGATTCCGGCGAGTGTCCGTCTGCAGTTGCACCTGCTCTTCATGCATGTCGCTAAGGAGCTGCAGAACGCCCGCCTCGCGACACTCGTCACCGAGTCTCAGAGGAATGGAATCGGGCTCAAGCTTTGCCAAGGAGCCCAGGCCCATCCCTCTGATGTCTGCGTAAAGGCATCCACTGCAGCGTTGTAGCCTCGGCTCAAAAGCTCAGCCAACACGTTTGACATGCTGGAATGGGCCTGCATGGGCGGAACTCCCCATAACTCCCCTGAGCTGGCGACTGAAGATATTTGGCTGTATGTGCGCCTGCATGGGCAACAGGATTTCCGAAGGGATTCGCCGCTTGGGACACTGGAAACTAAATTGATGGAAGGTGTGCAAGTTTCGATTTTTGCGTTGCCGCAGCTGAGTAGCTCTGAACTGTGAGAGCAAAGTTCTCACGCTGAACCATCTATTATCATCTATTATTAAGTGGTGCTTTCCCGAGGTCTACATTTCCATGTCGTCTTCGACTGTGGAGCATACAGGGAATCGCAAAAAAACCCCGAGTTACAGCAAAGGCGCTCTCTTCATTTCGGCCAGAAGCTGCATGGCTCGCTGCCATTGCCCAGCACTGGCACAAGCGCTCATGCTGGCGCTGAAGGCGATCAAGTCCGGAAGCAGCACTGCCTTTCCCATCAGATCTGCAGAACTTTGGATTGGCAGGTCCATCTCGGGAAATGAGACTCTGCCTTGCTGACCTACTTAGCTGCCGCGGTTTCACTGTGCGGACGTGCATAGGCTACGTGACAGCTGGCCAAGTAGCATTGCACATTTGCTGTAGGATCTCCAAAGCGGGCACCCACCTGTCAGCTGTGTTGCGCCTTACTACTTGTTCAAGAGTTCCGGATTCTAGCAGCAGCTGCAGCATAGGTGTTGAGCCACATCGCATTTATAGCACGTCGTGTCGCAGTCAACAGCTTGTGCAAACAAGGAGTGGCATTGGCTCGTGCTGACAAATACACAACCCAAGCAGGACATTCAGTTCCCTTCCCGTGTGATCGCCAAGACACTGTGCGCCTCTCTCGCACGCGCTGATCACGGCACTGCAGCTGACGACATTTGGCAATACCTTTGTGCCTGCGACGAGAAGTGCAACAAGATGCCTTCCATACGGCGCGATTTCAACAAGACAACTCCCTCTACTCTCTACTCTCGTCATCCAAGCCATGGCAATGTTCGGAGATGATGTGTGAAATGTGTGAACGATATGTCCGCTCCTTGCATGTCCAAAAGCATCTGCAGTGATCTCTCCCACTGCCCGCTCGCGCACGCATTGATCGCTGCTCCATATACCTTGTTTTGGATGCTTCGGCTTGACAACGGGAGGTTAGCGGATTCACTGCCAATACCAGCATTCTTATGCAACGTGCGTTGAAGAAGCCACGACGTTGGGCTGCATGCGGGTCCGGGCCATCTCAGCCATCACGGCCAGTGCTTGCTGCCAGCTCGCGCTCCTGCGCTGCAGTGTATAGTGATTTCATCTTCAGAACCGCTTCATGACTCGATCTGCAAAGCAGCGATGAAATTGTGCTGGCCACTGCAGGCTAAGGATACCTTGCTGTGAACAACATAGCTGTTGGCTCCATGCTGAGGCGAGCATGGGGTTAGACATCTTAGACCAAATAGATGCCCCAATGCGACATTGCACACTGACAACGTGTCTCGGTGTTCCTGGTGCAAGCGTTGACCACGGTACCCCAGCTGGCAAGATCCGGACATGGGCCTTCCGAGTACAGGCAGACTGCGGTGAGACACGAAATCTCTCATGCCAGGAACCTTCCTGCAAAGGCCATGCCTCTGGCCACCATTTTTGCCAAAACAGCCAGGGGAAGTTCCCACCGACTGCTCGATGAGCAAGCTTGCAAGACGTTGTTGAAGAAGAACGTATCCAAGTCCTGGATCAACGAGCTCAATGCCATTGGAACAAGAGAGCGGGAGGTCTTAGTCCTTCTCTGAGAAATCCTCAAGCCTTTAGGAGGAAGTCAATATTCGTGAGCGCCCTCGCTATAGGACAAAGGGGGGAAAGTAGGAGGACGAGGGCACGGACGACGAAACAGCGACGACAGCCTGACTCAACTTGACATCGCCGGGCTCGGTAAATCGCAAAACCCGAAGCTCCTGAATCTCTCCGCACCGAGAATCATCTACGAAACCTTACAAGGCCATTCTAAACCCTTAAGCTTATAAGAATCTTTTTTGGCTACAGACTGAGTCAGCGTTTAGTTTGCATTTATTTAGCAGTTTTTGCATTTGCAGTTTGCGTTTTCTTTGTGTTGCATTTTGTTTGCATTTGCTGTTTGCGTTTTTTTTGTGTTTGCTGCCATGCTCGAATTTAGCGTCGCATTTTTTTTGCATGTTTTTGGGCCGAGGCGGCCCGGGCCCGGCAAAATGCGAAAAGAAGGTGCGCCCAAATCCTGAGGACGACCAAAACGCAAAAAACAAGCACGCCTGGAAGCGGCGGCCGGGCAAAATGCAAACAAAAATGCAAGCCTGCAAACAGAGGCCGGCCAAAACGCAAAAAAAATGCAAATGCTCCAGGAAACGGCCAATTTTCCAGATTTGTGAAGATTTCGGCAACGACCGCATTTTTTTGCATTGTTTTTGCATTTTTTTTGCGTTTTGGCCGGCCTCTGTTTGCAGGCTTGCATTTTTGTTTGCATTTTGGCCGGCCGCCGCTTCCAGGCGTGCTTGTTTTTTGCGTTTTGGTCGTCCTCAGGATTTGGGCGCACCTTCTTTTCGCATTTTGCCGGGCCCGGGCCGCCTCGGCCCAAAAACATGCAAAAAAAATGCGACGCTAAATTCGAGCATGGCAGCAAACACAAAAAAAACGCAAACAGCAAATGCAAACAAAATGCAACACAAAGAAAACGCAAACTGCAAATGCAAAAAAAATGCAACCAGAAGATACTGGGGTTGAAATTAATTTGGGGTAGACCAGCTGTAGCTGGCTAAGATTCTTATAACCTTAAGCAACAGTAATCCCATTATACTAACCCTTATTGTATCCTTTTTTTGGTAACCCTATTATTCTGCTAATCCCCATAGGTTACTACAACAACGCCTAATCACCATCATAAAAAAACCAGCCTGGCAACCCCAAACCCTTAAACCCTAAAGCCCTAAGTAAACTCTAAACCCTAATTAAACCCCTAAGCCCTAAATAAACCCCTAAACCCCAAAAACTTAAACCCCCAAACCCCAAACACCCCAAAACCCTAAAACCCAAAAGAACTTAAACCCAAGAGTCCACGTCTCGTCTCCGGAGGGTCTCGGCGAAGGCCCAAGCCGCCTCCGTCGCCTTGGCTCTGCCCATCGCGGCTGCCTCGAAGGGGAGTTTCAGAATTTAGGCTCTTAGAGGTTTAGGAGTTTAGGGGTTTAGGGGTTTCAGCATTTAGGGGTTGGGAGCTTAGGGGCTTTAGGCTCTTAGGGTTTAGGGGGTTTTAGGGCTCTTAGGGTTTTGGGGCTTAGGGGTTTTATGGGTTTTGGGGTTTTAGGGTTTAGGGGTTTAGGGTTCTGGATTTTAGGGTTTTAGGGTTTAGGGCTTATGGGTTTTAAGGGTTGAGGGTTTAGGATTTGTGGGTTTAGGGGCTTGTGGTTTTGAGAGGCTTTTTGCAAGGACTTTGAGAATTCTGGAGGGCTGGGTTTTATGGGAAGCTTACGAGGAGATTTTGAAAATAGGAGAACCTCACTTGGGGTTGTTGTCTTTCAGGGTCCTCTAGCGTCTGAAAGTCCCACATGCTGGGACTTAGACTTGGCTTTTGTTGAAGGTAATCTTCATCGCCAGGATGGCCATCAGAATATGAAAGAAGACACGCAGAATGAACAGGGTTGCTAATCATTTTCGCACTTCCGTAGTCCAGTCACTGCAGCCGCCCCGGCCACAGCAAACATTATCAAGACAACTAATCATAGGCTTAGCAGGTTCAGGGAAGCGCTCTTGCCAGAGCCAAGGGTTCCGGTAGGTTGATTCATGCGGCTCTGATGCTGTCACTTCGCACAAGTCCGAGGGGCCACTGCCGTGCAGAATTTGATGCCTGGAACTTCGCCATTCGCCCACGTGTCGACAAACCTGACAGCCAGACTTGTCCATCCAAACTTCTCGTTGACACACAGTATTGGCAGTCATACATGCAGATATGCATACACAGACAGTGTGAGAACATACACACGTAACACCATGATTCTCTTGGGATTCGGGATAGAGGATCTTGGGGTTTAGGGATCACGAACGCTCCCTAGGTGCTACCGAGGACCTAAGACCTAGGCCGAGACAAGAGGTGTCTTAACTCATGACAGGATTCCTGGCAAACTCCTCTCACTATCGGTCTAAGCAGGACTTAGGTGGTCTGTCATATATCTTTAGCAAATTTACTTGAGTAGGCCTCCTGTGGAAGCTACGGGCTCCAAATTGGCATCCGTGGAGACATTTGCATGTGAGCTTGACTGTTACATACGCACACGCACACTATATATTGTAGACTCGCTGCTGGCCGGAACGCCCCGAGCCCAACAGCCCTACACTCTAGAACGTGGAATCTCGGAAGAATCAAAGAAGTTCTACCCTAAACCCCTAAACCCCTAAACCCCAAACCCGAAAATCCGAAACCCCAAAACCGCTAAAACCCTAAAGCCCTAAACCCGAAACATCCCGAAACCCTAAACCCTTGATGGAGGGGGGGGGTCCTCTGGAGCTCCTCCTGCCAGGTCGGTCGGCTCCGAGCGACCGAGCGCACCTTCGGATCAATTCCCCTTCAACTGCAAAACTAAGGGTTTAGGGTTTAGGTTTAGGGCTTTAGGGTTTAGGGATTTTAGGGGTTTAGGGGTTGAGGGTTTAGGGTTATACCATGAACCACACCCCAAAACCCTAAACCGCAAACTGATACCGATCACAAGCAATCCTAGTTTTTTTGTCATAGGGTTCTGGGGGTAAGACGTGGGAAAGAGAAACCTCATACTTCTACTTGTTCGTCAACGTTTTGGCCCGACGATCCTATTTTCCCCTACAGCTCCAAAACAATCTAGGAATGGTTATGCTGCGAAACACAGGCCGCAGGGCCGCCCCTTCTGTAGGACTTTGCGGGATCGCAGTCATTATGAAGGGCGCTGTACACTCTGCTTTCTGGGCTCTTTTCGACTTTGGTTCAGAGTTTCAGAATGCTACAGATACTAAATAGATTGTTGTCGTGGTGATGCCTGTGGTCATGACCGCAGGAACAGTGCCAGAAGGACTTGTGGCAATCGTCATGCTATCAATGCCAGCAGTGACGGTACGTCATGGCGACTGAGCAGTGGCTTTGCTTGTCACCAACGGAAACTCAGTCTTTGACAATCCAAGCCTCTATGGTAAACATGAGCCACAGAACCGTCCATCGGGAGTCCACTTGGAGCCCTGCTCTCAGGAACCAACAGGTGCTGAGCGCCTGCTGCGAAGGCAAAGCCTTGCATGCTGACAGCTCGGCCATGTCATGGCCAAGGCCCAAGTTCGCGAAAGCCAGGCTCCATTGCGAGTTGCGGCGTGCAGTGACGCTTCTGTTGTGAGCTAGGATCATACTTTAGCCTTCGCCCATGGTCTGGAGTTCCTGTGCGCCAGGGACTGCTGTCGGCTTTGCAAGTTCGGCAGGGATTGCCCTCTGGCCTTGCTGCTGGAGGTGGCAATTATCAGGAATACGCGAAGGCAAACCGATCTCGCACCACAAGAAACGCCCTGATCAACACCTGTGCTTCGTGGTCAGGACATCTGCAAGGTGGCACTCTGTTCTTGACGGCGCAATGTCGGATCGGCGTCGGGTCGCCACTCCCATTTCACGGTAACTTTGGCAGCTTCTTCAGCTGCTTTGGACAGGAATCATAGACATGGGATGCCTCAGGAGTCACCGAACATGCTTCCATGGTGCAAGTAATAACACGATAATATACGATGGCTTATCAGTTCTCATCGGCAACCGTCTCGCAGCATAAAGAGGCACTCTGACCTCTCTCACATCCTCTGCGTGGCCAGGGGCACCAACCACGATTTTGGCTACTTACTCGGCCAGTCAGGCGCAAATGACAGTGTGACAAAGGGAAACGATCCCAGAAAGAGTATCAGGAAACCCTCGATTTCTGAGTCCGTCACCTAGCTTACGTCGGGGCTTACGGATCTAACTTTTCCTATCATGTAATGTCGTCGAGACATCTGGGGAGGGGGGGGCTACTCAAAGCTACGTCGAGGTAGCCTGTTGCAAGGAGAGCACCCGCGTGCAACTTGTGTGCGCAGCTTCTGGCAAGTGCTCTCATAGGTTGCTTCAGCAAGGAAACCTCATTGCTGCTGAGCCCCTTTGCAAAAAAACAACTTTGCTTGTGTACATGGCATGGGCCAATGAGCTTGCCAGGTCCATGCCAAAGGTAATTATAGTGAAATGGGGCGGGGTCTGCAACCGAATTGCATCAAAACTGCAAACCTTCAGTTTGCGAGCGAAGCTTGTGGGCTGCCACTAGTTTCGGCCACATACCCCGAAGTACTTCGTGCCGCGAAGCCGGCGTTTCACAGCTAGACTAAGCCTGATCTCCGCAAGTATAACTCGAACATCTTGCAACCGTTGTCATCGAATGCTTTCAGAAACGCTGCCTGGCCCTGGCGTGTCGTGGCACGTCGCTGCAGCAAAAGGTGCGAAAAGCGCTTGGCTTTGCCAGGTTCGCACGGGAAACCTAAGGATCCTACTGGATGGTCTTGAAACGGGCAACTCCTGCAGCCCATCGCGAAGACCACCCCTATGCTGATTCGATCCAAACAGTTTATAGGGAAGAAAGGGAAGTTCTCGGGTGAAGAAAGCTCCTTTAACAAAGGCTTTTCGGCATGGCGCAGGAAACTTCCCTTCATCCCCACAGAGTATGTCGACTAAAGCCTTTATGTTAACAAGATGAGGTCGATTCGAGTCTCGCATGAGCTTCGGATATTCTGGCCTGCTTCACTCGGATCAGCCTCATCACTACATCGCCGCTGCAGTATAATCGGCGAAAAAAATCCATTGGCAGAATGGGTGCTCTACAAGCCGAGCATCCCGTCTAAGCTAACAGGCGCCAGGAAGTGTAGCCACCAGTTGAGGCCAGAGGGTTTCTGGGTCCTTGCCGACATATTGTCACCGCAGCGTCATCACCTGGCGACATTCTGCCAGCTGAATCTACCAGGCAAATCGTTATGCATGATGCGTTGGATTTTGCAAAGAGGCCATACATCTCTCGAGGCTCCCTTTGAAATGCAGGCATACCGACACCGCATCTACAAGAGTTGTAGGTATTGCTTACTAGTGGCGCTGCTGGACACAACTGCTGGCCAAGAGACATCGACAGGCTCTCGCATCCAATCATTATAGCTGGTGAAGGTCTTTTGACAAGGGCCAGCTTTGTCTCATAGACACACGGTCTTGTGAAACCATGCCGGAGAAGGCCACATCTGCACCACGGTGCCAGCGCCCAGCCCTCCGGACCTGAGTTGCGGAAGCTGAAACTTTCGAGTCCCTTTGCCCGGCCCTAGCCGCTATGATAGAACCCTGTAGCGGCTATAGTAGAGCTACGACAGTGTATATTGATCTCGTTAGATACCAGGAACAAAGCTGCTTCTTGAGAGGGTGGAACTCGTTGGCCTCCGCAGCTGGTCTGCGATTGGGAGTCCGGCTCGGGTCCTCCGTGAACATGAGTGCCTGGCTCGCAGGCATCAGGGGAAGCACACTCTCCACGACCACAGATGAGGGTGCTTAGGGAGGGTAGGGCTGAGGGTTTCTGCTGATTGCCGGAAACCCAGTGCAAGGGAGCCTGTGTAGCTGCTGATGTCGTCATGAAGGCGAACGGTGTCAGCCTCCGTAGCTTGCACCTTGTGGCGGCGAATGTCATGGTGGAGAGCTTCCCACTATTGATATTCTTGAACAGCTGTCTGAGCGATTGAAAATCCGCCATCGCAGGATGTACCAACATCTGCACGGGACCATACTGCTTATGCTACTGCTTCTACTACTGTTGCTCTAACCACTTGCTACAGAGTACTAGGTATAAAGCGCGGAGTACTCAGGACGACCAGGACGACTGCGACTACTACCATAACCACGACTGCTCCTCCACATGTACCGCTACCACTGTTGGCACGACGACGACTTCATCATGAAGGCGAAGGGAAGGACGACCCACACTCGGCGTGTATCTGCCGGGTCTGTGCTACTAAACCCGCTAGGCGACAAGAGTTTCAGAAAGCTAAGGCCTATGCGAAAGGACCATGACAAAAGGCAATGGCTCGGCGAATGTCACCTCGGCACAGCCAAACTTTGGGATCCAATGATCTTCGTCAATGCAGACACCCAGGTCGGTTGCTCTGTTAGTCTTGCATCATGACATTGTATCCTGTCCGGGGATGCTTTCTATGACTTCTTAATGCTCACTCGCGCTAAAGCCAGGCACGCCACTTTCCGAGACCTTCTTTCTCACCGCCGCATCTATCAAAGCAGCCTGCAAGAGAGAGACTTTGCACTGGGAGCAATCGACTCTCGTTGTCGGCGCCTCGAAGTCTTCAAATTTGAGTCGGCGCTGTCCCTTTGGAAGCACCTCCGGAGGAACCGGAGGATTCGTTGCTTCCACTGCTCGTGTCCCTTCCTGCCCTATCAGCTCAACCCGGCCTTCACAAACAGGAGATCGGCATCCAACGCTGTAAACCTGGCACTGAGACGCCACCAGCGAGTACATCTGACGTCACGAGCCGGGAATGTCGTTCGTGAGTCCCCTGCTTTCGAAATGGCAATAGAGTTTTGGGGAATACTATACCACAAATAATAATAAGGAACACCAAAATACTATTGGCAATTATGTCCCTGTTTCGGTCATCAAACTAGTACGGCACCGTCATTGAAAGGACCTACACTGGGACTCCCCCCAATTTAGAGAAACTACCTCAGGTCCCTAAAAGCAGGCCCCCTGCCGAACTTGGACTTCGCCTGCTGCTCAGAAGCCGGCAGTCGCGGCCTGGGGCTCGGTTGCATGGGATTCCAAAAGCCTATGGTGTAGGGATTTTTAGTATACAAGGCCTTGGTAATTAGAATAGGGCCTTGGGGGCCCCCTTATTGTAATTACAGCATAGTATACCGTATACCCCCAAACCCTATTATTCTGATTATTTAGGGCCCCTTTTATTGGAGATTGAAGAGTTTAGGGCCTTGAGCCTTGCAGTTTAGCAGCGGGCCTCTTTCTGAGGCCGCGGCACAACCGCAAGAAGTCTCGATTGCTCATATCCGGCTTCCCCTGCGATGAAACCACAACTATCCAAGCTGGTTGTCTTGGTCCGTGTTTTCGCAACTGTCGCAACATACGTTGTGCTTTGAACTCTTCTTCCTCTGCTTGAGCACTTCTCCCCTCTTGACTGTCTTCCTCACTCCAGGCTTCCGCTGCCTGCCCCAGCACCCTCTCACCCCGGTGGACATACAGCGCAAGTGGGAAGCAGTGTGAACCCTCAGTCCGAACCTGAAGAAGCCATAAACGTCCGCCTTTCGACCGCTTGATCAATCCACATTAGTTCGATAATTTGATCGGTTCGAGCTCTGACCGCGCACCCAGCAGAAGTTGACGAAGCTGTCGAGCAGCAACCTCGGCAGCGCCATGCATCTTGATGCCAACCGAGCTCCCGATGCTGACCGAAATTTTCCCCTGAGGAGTGGACTCTCGCTCTGCCTTATCAACTCCAAGGCCTTGCAAAGCGGAGGGCTTGTCGTTGTGTGTGGTGCTCGCACGCTCTGTGCCGCCAAGTTCACTGCACAGCCCGTAGCCTTGGAGAAGATTGGCCGACCAGGGCCCACGCTGTGTCGTTTGACACCGGGGAGGTATCCATTGTCCAGCGGATAGAACCAGCCCTTGCAGCAGCACGCAACAAATTTACAGCCTCTATCTGCCTCGAAGTTGCTCTACTCCATAACTGAGCTTCCTTATCCAAGCATCATCCTAAGATCTTCTGTCGACCTCTCATGACTCATTGCTCAATGCTTCTGATGCCTATGTCATGCTGTCGAACCAGGCTCCAAGAAAGTGAAAAGCTGAGAAGTCCCATTCGCATTGCCTCGCGGGAAGAAGGTCCCCCAGAATCGCTGGGAGGCGAACTTTGCGCACGGCTGCGTGGCCTCCAGGCTGGGTGCGAATTTCAGCTTTTGAACCGGTTCCTTGCTCTGACTTTGGTGTGAAGGGTCCTGTGGTCATTGAATGACGCCTAGATTGAATCGTTCTACTGCATCCTGCAAAGTGCAGATGCTCTTCTGAGGCTCTGGCGCAGCTTCTGGCAGAGTTGTGACGCCTGGTCAGGCAACATGTGCCACAGCCAAAACTCGCCACACGCGAGCAGCTGTGTTGCTGCATGAGGACGCACATAGCGACGAATCGCAACGCAAACCTAAAGCCTAAAGACCATACAAAACACAGTAACAACCCTTAAATCAAAAACGAACAAGAAGCCACTAAAACCTCGTAGATTAGGATGCACGCATCGAAGGAAGCCCGAGCCCAAGGATGCGCCTGCAAGCTCCTGTCGTCGCTCCACAGAGCCCTCGCTGCTCCTTATAATCACGGGCATGCTCGGGTGCGCTCAGTGTTGAGCTCCGAGCTAGCACGATGAGAGAGAAGATTCATGACATCGGCTTTCAGTCGGAGATGTTGCAACCATCTTCTTGACCTGCACGTTTCCGGACTTCGGAGCATCTTGCATGGGGGAACTGCAGGACCTGCCTTGCCTTGGAGAACACGGAGTCCAAGGACAGGCGCTTTCGATCTGCGAGGAGCCTCTCACTCTAATCGCGTTGAGTGCCACGGATTTGAGGATAAGCAAGAGACATAGATGCATATCCGGTGAGAGGTGAGCTGCGCTTTTTTGATGGGGCCTTTGGCCTTCTTGCAGCCCCCATGATCCCCCATGCGCCTCAAGGCAGCCTCGAACTGTCCGGAGCTCAGTCGCCGTGGGCCCCGAGCCCTGCACGCGCACGCGTGGGGCTTCTGCACAGACCGAAGAAGCAGTGCTGGGATCCCCACGTGATTGTTGTGAAAAGCAGATCCGCATCCGCTGTGGTGAACCTGGGCTGCAGTCCATGAAGCCCCTGCCGCCTGAGCTTCGTCAAGGCTGCGGCTTGGCATCGATGTAGCCTGCCTCGCGGCAGAACTTGTCGAACTGGCGGCTGTCCATGCCTGGAAACATATGCATGCTGATGATGACCGTCGTCCTTCTGGACGCACGAGCAGGACGCGGTCCTCCCTCGTGCTCCGCTCAAAGACGCACTGCCGAACAGCTGGAATGTCTGCTGTCAGCTTCTGCCGTGGCCGCTGTTGCTGTTGCTGATTATGAAGATGGGCGACGAAAGAATGCGTACCACGAAACCAGTTCAGTCGTCGTCGGCGACCATCAGTTGCACCAGCTATAGCTAAAAGCATCACCGGCACCATCATCATAATCACCTGCACCAGCATGCACACCATGAATATCATCACGGCAGCACTTTCGCTATTTTCCGAAGTGCCAGTGGCACTGACCTGAGGTGGGGGCGACTCGAGGAGCAAATCCTCAAGAAGGCCTCCTGGGATTCGCTGAGCATCATGACACCCTGTAAGCACATGTCATGAACGGCAATTATGGACCTCTGGGTGCGGGGAGTAACAGGAACCCGTTTGGGAGATAACGGAAACCATTTCTGGGGGTCGTAACTTGCAACGGGAACGAGGGCCAGTAGAAACAGGAACCGCGCTGGGAGCATAACATGAACTGTCCCAAGAAAACCAACGAACCGAAACTAGGCTGGAACTTTTGTGTGGGGGACCGCTTTTCGGTCCCCTACTTTGACACCATTAGCCGTATGCTGACGCCTACGTTTCGTTCGAGGCCTATAAAGTTTGGGGTTGAAACACATTCACGGCTTGGGATATAATATAGGATGCCTTTTGAAACACGCCCCGTGTCTCTGAAGCCACAAGTTGTTCCTTCATATTGTTTTTTGTCGAATGCGTATGCATGTTTTATCTGACCACAAGGTTCGTACTAATGCAAGTCGAAGTTGTCGTACTACGAGTACTACTACTGGTGGTGGTGGGGCTAAGCTTCTGCATACCATAGTGGACTGATCAGCGCCAGCTTGGGTTCAAGGGTTCAGGCATTTGCCAGTCGAGAACGGCTTGGGGTTTGGGGTTTAGGTCAGCTCTTAGCACCAAAAATAACGACAAAAACGAGACTACACACAGAAGCCTTTGTCACACGATCGCACACACACACACACACATCACGAAATTTGCAGTTTCACTCGCAGACGCAGTGTTATTCTGGAGCGTTGATGGCAACACCGATGCTGTAGCCATCGGAAATTCAGGACAAAGGTTGCTGTGGACATATGAGGTCAGTTTCTAGTGCTACATGACATGACTTGTTGAAGCTGTATAAGCGGGGGACCGGACAGCGGCCGCTGAGTTGGCGAGCCCACGAGAGCAGTGGAACAGGTGGTTGCTGTTGTGGGATCGGTCCCCGTTCCTGGTACAGGTTCCCGATATGGACATCCTGTTCCCGTTACGGCAACCACTCAGTTGTGGACACGATGTGCTAAACGATGATTGGACAAGTCCGCCGCATCTAACTTCTTCACTTGCCATATCTTGCCATGCAAAGCAGTTCGGAAGCTGCTCGCATCGCGACCCCTGCACCACCACATGCCGACCCCCAAATCCTTAACATTTACATTATCTTAACTATAGTACTCTATATTGACACATGTTATAACATGTCTTCTTATACTTGCTATACTATATTACATTCTATTATAGTATATATAATCATTGTATTATGGACTTATAGATATTCTAGTATATTAATCAATGTTTCATGGTTCATCCCGGAGCAGACCTGGAGACCAGGGACTTCCTCGCTGGGCGGAAGGGAGGCCTGACGAGAGGCCCCGGGAAATTTCTCGGGCTTTGCAGTGTTGTGGGCTCGGTTCAGGGCCTACTTAGGATTCTGTAATAGGGTCATTTAGTGTCCAGAGGGTTTAGGGCCAAGTTTTTTGTTGTTTTTCCGACTGCTAGCTTTGCTTAGGGTTCTGTAATAACGTTCACAGGGTCCCCCTGAAAGGGTATTCTGGGGTTCTACAACAGGGTCCCCCTAAAACAAGGGTACTGTGCGGTTCTGTAATAGGGTCCCCCTTATGGGCTTGCTGTGGGCTTCACTGATGCTCATGCGTTTGGGGTGTAAACCGGGTGCAAGGCTTGGGCTTTGAGGCCTTGTCAAGCCGAGTATGTTGACCTCGAGACGCGGGTGCTGCGCTGTTTCGAAGAAGCAGTTGCGGCTTCTCGGCGACGTCAGCTCCACGAACGACGACTTCTGAGTGCACCCTAAACCGAACATCTTTGGGATTGGTGGCCGCTTTCGCTCACAAGCTCGCGTGCTGCCTCAGAGCCGCTGCGCCCACTGCTTCGTCTTCGCCGGGGCCTGGTACGAGGCTGCATAACAAGCGACACATAATCGCTGATGCTTCGTGTTCTCATCCCATACATCTTCATCACATTGAAACAACAAACCGCGAAGAATGAGAGTCATAACAGCCATTGTGCGTCGACTCTCGTACTGGCCACGATGCTTAAGACCGTTGCGACTTGGTTCCTCGGTTGCTTCGACTCCTTACCCTTAAAGCACTGCATGCTCCTACGCATGGAGAGGGACAACACGAAGGGACTTGCGAGATTTCTGTGGATTGCTTGCAGGACGTCTTGACCATAGCACAGGCAGCGCACTCGCACAGCACGGAGATGCGACACTGTGCAGACTCCAGAACCACTACGAGAGCGAAGCTGCTACGAGGTGTTGTGTTCTTATCTTCGGGTTAAGCCATTGCCCAAAGCGCTGCTGTGCCATGCTGTGCCCATGCAGGCCTTGGTGCGGCGAAGGGCGATGGGCTACGCTTCGATGGATCCACCTGCTCGCATTGGCAAGATTTACACATCAATCCTGAGTCCACCATTGCAGCCCACAGTACCGGCCGCACTGCTGCTGAGTCCTACCATCTTCTCCACCGAATGGTCGAGGCTTTGGCTCAGCTGTCAGTGAAAAATGACCCTGTCCATATGTTGCATGCCCACTGGTCACTAATTACAGTAATGATATGCTCTGAACAACTGTTGCATGCAAAAGCTCGAACTTGCAGCGAGCCTTCTCGGAACGGGGCCACGTGAGCGTTGGGGCAACTGCCGTGCCCCAGCCTCGCAATCGTCCGAAGCAGAGTGGTCACGCCAGTTGCAGTATAACAAACAGAAAAGCCGACGCCTGCTTCCATTGTACCGTTCAATCTGTGCCTTCTCCTCCTCTCTCCCTGTCTGAGTCTGGGAATGCTGCGCCCTCGCAGCCCCTGCTCTTTGCCATGAGGTGGCTTCGAAGCCTCGGCGGTCGGGTCACATCCCCAAGCTCGTCTCGGTTATTTGCTTATTCAGACGACGACATGGAAGATGAGGATGAGGATGACGGCGGTGGTGATGGCAGCTGGTGATAATCAAACCCGTTGACTTTGTAGAGAGGCCTCTCAAACAAGATGTCAATTTCACAATGATGAGCAACGAATCCTTTTGACAGCAGAGCCCTCAAACACGGAATGTATTTGGGTTAAGTGAGACTTCCTGCGACATGCATTGGTGCAAAGCTTTCGGAATCCTCCCTAAACCCTAGAAACCCTACACCCTATCCTGGGGACCCTGCCGCGCGGCGAGGCAGCACCGCCTCGCTGCGCGTGGGCCTGCAAGCTCAGCTTGCGGCCGGTCCCAAAAGTCGGTAGGGTCAGGGCTTTAGGGGCTTAGGGCTTTAGGATGCTTTAGGAGTTGAGGGCTTTAGAGGCTCAGGGGTTTGGGGCCTTTCGGGGTTTCGGGGCTCACTCTCGGCAGAAGCGGGAGTTTTAGGGTTTAGGGGTAAGAATAATAACCAGTTCGGCACAACCATAAGACCATAAAAGCCCTAAGCCGCTTCTTGACTGACGTGTCGCCCTCTCCTCAGCGACGGCATGGAGTACATCCGTCGCTCTCGGGGCTCCTGTAGCGGCTTCGAGAAAGCTTTAATTCTGTTTGTGGCTTCGTCGTATGTACCCGCACAGAATGCTCCATAAGCATCCAACTACATGAGTGTGCAGGTCTGTATGTCTGCCTTTCTGTCTGTCTTTGCCTATACCTATATGTATATGATGGATGGGCTCAACGGCTTAAGGCTTGCAGCTCCAGCCAATTCAGGCTTGAAAGGTGCCTTTCGTCTTCAACACCCGCGACCCGTAACCGACAAGCATGCACTTCTCTCTGAGCGGTGGCACCTCTCGGTTGGGAGCCCCATCACCGCCATCGACACCTCCCCACACAATCAAGAGGCAACTTGTCTTTAAACGATAATGCCATCTTGCATTTGGCTTCCACGATGATCACCCAAGAAACGACGAGCAAATTGCTGTTGGCAAGGCCTCCTTCACATGTGGGCAAGTCTGCTGCCATTCAACGGCAGTTCGCAGGTGCGACCTTCCACGAACCGCGCCGCAAAACAACATGAATGCAGTAGACGAAGCACTACGCACAACAAAGAAGGATCTTGTTCGAAAAGGATCTTATTCTTCCAGCACGTCCCAGGAGAAATTCAAGGCAGCAGTCCCTGAAAACTGATCACCCGCTCTATCAGAAGATTGATAAAAACGGTGACGCGACTCCAAGCTAATTTTTGTGTAGTTCTCCAAAACAGGGTCCCTTTTAGGGTCTCCCTCAGCTCCCAGCAGGGGCCTTTGCAGTCGCACGGCACAGCTTTGCGCACAAATTCGCCGAGCACCGCAAGAGTTGAGCCCATAGCCGGGCAGGCAACGGTTTAGGGTTTAGGGTTTGCTTTGGTGGTACTCAGCTCGGGAGCATTCAAATCGCTCTCGTGCTTCTCTTCGGCTTCGGAGATTTTCACGTTCCTAGCGAAGTCCGAAGCTGTGCAGGGCCAGGGCTTGCGGTCTTAGTTCCCGGCACACTCCGACACAGGTTTGTCTTTTCTGTCGCGCATCTTTTCAAGAGGCGAGTTGCCGGCCAGGGCTGAGAGATCTACGACGAAACTCAGTCCCTTCGAGTATCGATACCGGTTTTCACAACTCTCAGTCTGGCCTCTAAGACTCTAAGACTTTTGTGTCCCATTCGGGCTCACAAAGTGATGGAGGGTCGGAGGTCTTCCAAGAAGTTCACACCTTTTGGTCTCCTTTGGCTCCCACTGAACCTCCTAACCTTTGATGCCTTCAGGAACAGCCCAATGATCTAAAGCTGCATCCGGGTATGCTGTTACCGATAGAGCATAATATGTTAATAGCCGTGTGGACGGCCTGCTTTCAGCAGGTCGTCCGAGCAAGCCGGAGTGGCTACTCCGCCCTTCCACCAGGTTCGCTAACCCAAAACCCCTAAACCTGAACCCCTGAACCCCTACTATACCCCGAAACCCATCCCCTAAACCCTAAACCCCTAAACCCTGAACCCCTAAACCCTGCGCTCCGAAACCTGAACCCCCTTTGCGCTAGCTCCCGGCCGTCTGAAGCAGCTTCAGCGTCGCGGTCGGACTGCGCCGGATCTCTGCGCTCATCGAGAAGCTCCTGCAAACCAAGGCCAGGCCTGGTGCTTTCTAAAAAATCGCTTGGCACTTCTGTCTCACACGGCTAATCATAAGAATAAGAACAATTAAGAGCAATAATAGATACAATAGTTATCATAGCACTTAAGAATGCAGAATAGTAATAGGAACAATCGTAATAACAACAGGACAATACTCATAACAATAACGTTAAGGACCATGATGACGTTAGTGAGACTGGTCACAGTCATAATAACAATGCTAAGCCATCCAGGCTTCAGCTTCCCCGTGGAAACTTCCCGGGCACCTTTTGCTTCAAGTGGCAACTTAGCCCAAGCATGACAGCTCCTCCGAACGAGAGTCTCGTCTCCCATCCAGGGCCCAGGATCCTCAGGCAGGTTCATCTGCATCCTCTGAGGCACTGAGATGTCACTTCAGTTGCACATGGAAAGTACTTCGATTGCTAAGGCGGAAGCTGGCGTAGGGAAGTCCGAACCACGTTCGGCACGTGGGTTTTTGGGTGTCGTCTTAGTTAGCAGAAAGGAGACAGCCCAAGCAACTTGCGACGATGCCAACTGTGCCGTGACCTTCAGGCCAAGATGCTGCCGTGTGCAAGCACGAGGTGCTCAGGGTTGCGTTTCCGCGCTTCGGGTGACGTTGGTGGTAGCCTTGATGCGCCAAACGGTTGGAAGTGCATCCAATCAACACACCTGAGATTCTACGGATCTTCTCGTACCCGACTGACACTAATCCTGTGCAGTCGCAGCCTGCTGCTTCGACACCCTCTAGGCGAGAGCCAAGGCACCATGGCACACATTGTCTTCTAGCAGCGCCTGGCAAGCGCTAGAGTGGTGGCTAACATCCTGACAAAATCAACGGTTCTTGTTTGTCGACCACCGATTGAGCTGCACAACCGTTGGTCATTCAGAACGTTGTAGTATCCATGAAGTGTGGTAAAACAACAATGTGCTCTTGGCCTAAAATTGAAGTATTTAGTGCGACACATCGAAGTACCGTAAACCCTGCCACCACAACACGAAGCTGACTTACGAAATCCCTTTAACTGGTTTTCAGAACCCTTACAGAGCTCGTTTGATGGAACCCCTGGAAGAACGGCCCTATAGATCTCTTATACAAACTTATGGAACTGTTACAAGGCCCTGTTGGAGTATGGAACTCCTTGTCAATCCCTTTCATCGATCCTCTCAAGCATCCCTACATGCCTAATTCCTTAACAAACTCCTAAAACCCCCTAAACTCCTAAACCCCCAAAAACCCTTATAGTAACTTTAGAGTACCCTTTCAAGGAAACCCCCGGTATAGAACCGTGTAGCTCTCTTTGTAGGAACCCTTTACCCTAAACCCTTTTAGTAACCCCTTGTGAACCCTAAACCCGTATAGTGACTCTTCTAAAGGAACCCTTGACTCATGCAGGGGCCTAAAGAATTACCAATACTATTTTGGGGGGCTCCTGATTAGAATTATAGTATACCCCCAAACATCCCAAAACCCTGTTACAATTATTAAGGCCCTTATAGTGCCCTTATAAAGCCCTATAGAAACCCTTATAGATCCCTTTAAGGAACCCCTAAAAAGGAACGCTCTAGTGAATATCCCCTATAAAGGGAACCGAAGGGGCCCGAACTGTTCGCCGGCCTCTGCCTCGGCAACTTTGCCCCGGCGCCGTCGGGCCTCGGCACCTGCAAAAGCCCCGGGCTCAGGGGCCCTTTCAGGGTTCCCCTTTAGGGTTTAGGGTTCCCTTTTAGGGTTGAGGGTTTCGGGTTCCCTTTTAGGGCCTTTAAGGTTTAGGGTTCCCTTTTAGGGTTGAGGGTTTCGGGTTCCCTTTTAGGGTTTTTTAGGGTTTAGGGTTCCCTTTTAGGGTTTAGAATAGAATTACGAGAGCACAGGGCTCCTTTAAAGGAAACTACCTAGGCTCTGTAAAGGGGGCCTTCCCTGTTAAAGGGTACTAGAGGGTTCTATATAAGGGCTACTTAGAAGGGGTTTAGGGGGTATAGGGGTTACTGTAAGGGTTTCGTGTTTTTAAGGATGACTTTAAGGGTTTCGGGTTTACAAGGTTGCTTTACATACGAATTTTAGAGTTACCACGAGAGTTACGGTTTAGGGTTCCAATAAGGGCTACTATAGCGTTCTTATACGGCTTACTTGAAGGGTTACTGTAAGAGTTTCGGTTTGGGGTTACGATAAGGGCATAGGGCTTTACTGAAAAGGTTGCCGCAAGTATCAGGGCTACTAGTTCCATCACGCCATACTGGAGCTCAAAAGTGATGAGGGTAACAACGTCATAGCACAAACGTGACAGTGACGACGACGATGATATTCTGAATAGTTGACATCAATGACAGTCATGCGTGTTGCAGGAGTCATCATGCCATGACACGAAATCTAGCAATGACGAGATATGAGGCGGGTTGCAATACGAACACGACGGCCTTAACGACAATGGGAGGGGCCCTGTAAAAGGAAGTGGATTTGTTTAGGGTTTGGGGGATCAGAAAACTTTAAATTGCAATCCTAGGTCAATGTCAGGTTAGGGCTTAGTAATGCAGGTTGCTGGGCTGGGCTGGGCAGCGTAATCGACGCTACAGTATACGTGATTGCAAACCCTAAACCCTTCTTGTAATCCTTATATAGAACCCAACAGCACCCTTTAGAGGGGCTGAGACTGGCACACTCCCGCAGCGACTGGTGCACCATCGGGTGGTCTTCG
This sequence comes from Symbiodinium necroappetens, assembly GCA_905231915.1. NCBI lineage: Eukaryota > Dinophyceae > Suessiales > Symbiodiniaceae > Symbiodinium > Symbiodinium necroappetens. The sequence goes on along the minus strand of CAJNJA010013030.1, from coordinate 31,264 downwards.
CCCAAACGTGCGGCACGTCTCTGCCATGCCTGACACACCAGTAGTGTTGTAGACTCGTTTGTGCTTCTTCCAGATGCGTCGTAGTTCCATTGCTGCATGCATTATGCTTGAGCAACGGCTGTAGATTTTTGCCTACGAGTAGGAAGCTGTCGATTTGTTTGCCGATCGCAATTTAGCATTGCTGCTGTGGATGAAGCAAAGCAAAAGTCGCACCATCCCGAATCGAACAAACATACGAGTGTTTGAGAGCTAAGTTTAGACAAACTCGCTATCGTGATCAACGCGTACACTCTCAAGAGCCTGGTAGAAGGCATGCTCGGCTTCCGGCAAACGTCCTGGATTGGACATTGAAGGCATCGGAAACCCTTTTAGCCCCTTCAAGTCTGGGGGACTGGGCTGTTCCATCGGGGGTGACAGAGTACTTCCTTTCCCATGACCAACAACTGAGTTCCGATGACTTTCGGCCTCGGGCTCTACGCGAGGTTCCACGTCGGATTCCCATGGGCTCCTTGCCGCAGCAGGTTCAAGCCATAGTCGTGCAGGTTGTCCTTGATGCGGAAGTCAAATGTGTTCAAGCATGTGCCACATTAGCTATGCACTGTTCGATCCTTGCATGAGATCTCTTGCGCAGTACCAACAGCCCTGTTAATGATGTGCCACCCGACCACCACAATGAAAATCTGTAGTTTGAGCAGAGCTGCTACGTGCACCAGGACCGAAGATCCGAAGACGGTCTTCGCACTGCCCTCGACACCATGCATGAAGCGGATCTTCAGGTCCTCCTCCTCACATTGAGACATGGTTACATGCAGCAGAAAGGTCGAACTCATGCGATTGTTGACACTGAAACATTGCACTCCATGGAGGCTCATGAAGCTGGTCCTGGTGTGTACGACTTCGCTGAGACCTCTTCTTGGCACCTGGTAGATCTCTGCGGTTTTTCTCATCCAGTCGGCCGAAGACATACGTGCCTCGGTCGCTAGCAAGCGCTCATTAGACAGCAGCTGATAGCTAATTTTAACCTCATAACTTCCCTTCATCAGTGCGGACCTAGGAGCGCAGTGAAGGCAACTCTGGCAAGGCCATCGATGCAACGGGCTGTAGACACTACACACCCGGTAGCAGGTTCGAATACTCTGGACTACGCGTGGTGACTTTGAGACCAAACCATCGGAAATTCAACACACTGATTACTGGCTTTGAACTTACCTGTCTGCCATCAAACCGTCTGCGCTTTAACTCGTGGGCCGGAGAGCTGCAAGACATGACGGGAATAGCCAAGAAAACATGCCCAACAAAAGGATTCTTCATCTTCTTCTTCTTAGACTCCATGGACCTTGCTGCTCGTGTTGTTTTTGTGTTTGCTCGTGGCATTGGTACTTCTCGAGTGTGACCATGTTGCTATCGTCGCGTTATCCATGGCACTTGCATGAGAACGTGGTGTCCGTAACCCTGTCCCTCGACGATTCTGCTAGGGTCCGATAATACTGCTTTGCCGTGCTGGGTGTATCATTGAACCCCATTCGATACCCTGAACCCTCGACCCCAAGACTCCAAGCCCCGCCCTCCCCCGCCCTCCTCGATCTTCCCCGTGGCAGGCGCTGGCTCGGTCCATGCAAACGCTTAATTCCGCCAGTGACCTGGAGCCCTTGAGCAGGGAAAACTCCCAGATAGGGACCTTATGACAAAATGAGGCTTCTGTACTTTATGGCATTACTGGATAATAAAGGGGAGTAAGAGGGGTTCTCACGAGACATCGGGGCTTGCCATCATCTTGTTTTCGGCATAGAGGCTGTACAACACGGACCAACGGAGCAGAACTGAGAACCAATCGGTTCTGCAGCGGGCTCCTGCCCTCACCTGGAACGGGTTCTGGACTTTCTTGGGTCAATACGGTAGCTCAGCTGGGTGGAAGTGTTCCCTGAGGTCCGTGTCCACATGCTTGAGCACCATTGCATACGCCCAGTAGAATGATACCAGAAAATGTCTAACTTCAGCTGATCCGCTGCACACTCCGGGCTGTCCAGAACCCTTCTGTAACATAATATACCAAAAGCTCCATGGGAGAAGGCAGGCTTCGAGAAGCAATGAACGACCCCGAAGATCAGCCAAGTTGTCCCATGCCCGATATGCACTGCCTTCTAACATGCCCGAGCCGGGACCTTCAGTCTGCTTCGGCTGAGCAGATCTGTGTGCTCGTACAGCCGAGCGAAGCCGGCAAATTCCAGTGGGATGATATTTGTTTTCATGACAGAGTTTAGACCTAGTTTGCTGTGCTGTGCTTTCTGATGCCTGGTGGTGGCTATCGCAAGTCCTTATTCATCCCAGCTAAGCCGCAACAGCTATTCAGCAGTCAAGATTAGCTCCGCAAGCGCCAGCCGCCGCTCTGCAGACAGGGCCACAAGATTGAAATAAGAACACAAAGGAATCTAAGCATGAGGTTGCCTTTCTGATGAGACCCTGCGCCATTTATAGGCTGCCCTGCCCCCCCCCCCCCGCACGTCCCGCTTGCAAAGGCGGTGGCAAGCTTGGAAATCGTGTATTCGAAGCGGTCGGTGATTTTTGATGCAATGCTGAGCAGAAACCAACTGCGTTGCCAAACATGGTAGTCGTGACAACTGACAACCACAACAGAATAGCGATAATGATGACAGAAGACGTCAAACTTCAATACTCTTGATCACGCTCACATGAAACATCGAAGCCATAAAGTAACGTAATTATTAATGTTATCAATGTAACTGTCATCACGACAACCCCAACAATTCGCAACAATCCAATAGCAGCAGCAACAAGGACCGGCATTCCATCCTGTGACACCCTGGCCTCAGCTCGGGCTTGTGAACATTTCGTGTGCCTAGCAGCTCTGCGCTCAAACGCAAAACATCCTGCAAACATAATGGGCTGCAAACGCCTCATTTGAGCAACTCTGGCACTGGAGATGCGGTCCCGGATTGAGGATGATTGAGGACATCTAGTATATTTGCCGCTCGGAGGTGGCCAAACGAACAGACAGGGTGCACGTGTTTTGCTTGCTTGATACTTGCTGTTGCTTGAAGCCGATAAGGCTTGGCGATGTCCTTCTGCCGATGGCTCATTACTTAGCGTGGAGGTCCATCGGCGGTTGCAACCGCCTCCAAAATCCGAGGCCCCCGCCCACGTAGCCGTTCTGTCCTGGGCTGCATGTGCCATATTGAAAAGCTGAAAGTCCGAAGACAGTAGCCCATTTACCCTGAGCATCCCGAAGCCCCTAAACAGGAAGCATCTGAAAGCCTCAACAAAGGACCTAGGTCTGAAAGCTCGTAAACCCCGATACCCGGACCGTGACTCTGCCTGAGATCGGATGATTCACAACCCCAGCCACCGAGGCCGCGACGAGCTGGAGGCCGTAATTCGAACTACCTGTCAAGAGCTTGCGGTAGCTTCTTTTTCATGCGTCCTCATCTTCACCACCGATTAGGAGCCCTAATGATAGGAACGCTCGTCAACGCGCTATCTATCAGTTCGTGAGATCAATGTCATCGGTGGCATGTCCAAAATCATGCCAGCATTTGCGCTTGCGAGAGAGCGTGATGGCTGACGAGAGGAAGCTGTGTTGCAAAGGTCGTGCTTTTCGGGGTATGAATGGTGCCTGTCGGTTGTCATGATGCAGTGATGCACGATGCAAGCCACAGCACCTCTCCATGTCCGTGGCTCTGCACACGAAGCAGCATGCGGCCTCGCCTGCTGAATATACGTGTGGATGTACATATACATATACGTACATGTATACACACATAATACATGTAAATTAGGAAATATGAGAAACCCTAGGGAAGAATGTCACTAACACTCCGATCCCGAAGGCTTCTCTGGGTCACGGGCTGGTGTGCGGTTTGCTGAAGAGCTGCGGGGCCTCTGCCTTGGCACGGGATCATTGGGCGGTTTAGGGGTTTAGGGTTGCTTCAGGGGCCGGAAATCATTAGAATGAGGTTTCTAGGTTATATCGTAGCAACTGATTCTTTAGAATAGGGTTTTGGGGGTGCTTGGGGGCATGTTAACCGGAATTCATAACAAGGAGCGCCCAGGACCAGCCGTCTTACTCATTCTTCAAGCTTCTATAGTACAGGGTACATACTCGTAGGCTACTAGAAGTTTGTGACACGAAAGATCCGAAAAAGGGGTCGCAGTTCCAAACAGGCTCCACTCTCTCACCGCCCCCTTGCGGTTATGGGGTTCGGCGGATGCTTCCGGAGTCCAAGGTCCGCAAAAAGAGGGCCAAAGGCCTAGAGACTTGCTAAGCGATTCGGGCGTGAGAGGCCTTAGCATGTGTTCTGGCTTGAACTTGAAGATTGTCGGCATCAAGCTTCAACTGTAGTACAGTGAAGAAGCAGCACATTTCAACATAGCAGGAACTACTCTTGTTGACCAACGTGCTCAAATCTGTGGCTGTGGCGGCTGTGCTGCAGGTGTGGGACGTCGAGCGGCATCTGTGGAACCAAAGAGTTCCCCGAGGTGTGCCAACCGATAATGGTGGATCTCTTTTCCGCCGTTGCATGCAATCTTCACATTTGCCGGCGCAACCTGCCCTGCTGAAGATCTTCCTTAAAACATGCAGGCCTCGACCGTCTCTGACATGGGCATTGGACGAGGGGATCGACCTGGAACATTTTTGTTGCTTGAAAATCGAGCCACGTTGCTAATCCGAAAAAATGTGGAGGACCCCCGTGCCGGCTGCCATCGGTTCAAACTTGTTGCAATGGACAAGTACGACGTTCGCATGTTGCCAGTTTGATGCCTTTCGCCTGGGCTTCCATGCTTGGGGTACATTGTGACAGCAGGTCTTGGCATCGGGCGGCTCTTGCGACGACTCCACGGAAATCGTCTCCAACGACCTGCAGCCAGCTTTCGTCAATCAATGCTTTAGAAGTAGCGGTGCGGCTACCTTCTGCAACGCAGCCTTCTGCAAGCCAGCACAGTATGCTCTGACTGATGGCCAGTCTTCGGCAGGGATGGCCTTGCAATGGCCTGGCGCATGTTGTCCTGGACAGCTGTGCAGGTTCCGAATCTTCCAGCCGCTACGTCTACATGGGGCCTTCAGATAGAGGTTTGCGATAAATTCTATCATCATATAGGGACTACAAGGGAATATTGCGACAAACCATAGAGTCCTCTGAATAGCTGCAAAGCCTACAGCTATGCAGGTGACCCAAGCTAGAGCAAGCTACTCCAGCTTTGGCAAAGGCTTCTCCGGACCTGGTGCAACCTTCGGCGACAGGATGGGCAGAAACGACAGTTGCCTCAGTGACAATGTAGATTCATCTGCCCCGGGAAGGTACCACAAACATCTCTTACATGCACCAACAGCTTCTCCTACCCGTAGCTGTTTTGTCGGAAGAAAGGAAAGGGGTCCCGGCATTCTTTGCGTGTGGAAGCACGCTCTCTGCTCCTGACATGTCTTGTCTTTCAGCTGATCATCGTCTGTTAGAGGGATGCACTGGGCATGGGCCCCGAAACTAAGCCCATGATCGAAGCTTGCGGGGCTTGGAAAGAACGAAACGCTTTACCCGCCCTACCAAGCAAAGGGCCGTCCGAACCTCTCGGCAGCAGCTCCACTTGCCAGTGCCTGGCATCCGACAGCCAAGAGTGACTCCACCGTCTGGCTTAGGAGGGCAGTAGCTTCGCTCTCCCTTTTCTTCGCGGGCAGTGCCTTGGCCCTGCCGGCAGATCCAGGTCGCCTGGATGCCCCGAGTTTTGGGGATGCACAGAAGAGACGGCTGCAAGATTGTTGCTTGGCGCCTGGTTGTGGTAGCTTTCCTTGGCACGCCACCACCTCACCATCCCCAAAGCAAGTCTGCCATGGAGTTCATGGTAGGTGTGATTGCAACCTGCAAGACGAGAAGCACAAGATGTTTCTTCGGACATTTTCTGATGAACCGTCCAACCACGTCCAATTCGCTCTGGATATGGATCACGTATCGCTGAGGGGACTTGTCTTGTCAGGATCTTGCAAGGACTCCAGTCGTTTGATTTAACATGTATATCCTGAAAGGGCTGAATTCCACAACTCCACCAGTAGCTTCGCTTTTCAACAATGCTCAGGCAAAGCTAATATCCCCATACAATCCCTTCTAAGAAACCCTTATAGTATCCTCCCCTTTTCGTGCCCTATTTTAGGCTTTTAGTAAAGCTTGTGCGCCCAGGTTGAGGCCGTCGCCAACAACTGCCAAGGGCGGCTCGAAGGTGACGGCTGAGCCAGGTCCTGACCAGCTCCGTCTGAAAATCGCGAGGCTTCCCTTTAAAGGGTTCCCTTTTAGGGCTTAGGGCGGAGGGATACTTTTGTAAAGGGTTCCCTCTAAAGGGAACTACAAGGTTCTATGTTACATAAGGGTTACTCGAACAACCCAGGCGAGGCATGTCTTGAGTCGGCTGAGTGAAACAATTCAGGAGCCGAAAAAGGACAAACAACAAGATCACCTCATAAACCCTTCTGCAACTGAAACCCTAAACCCTAAACCCCCTGAAGTACCAAACGTAATAATGAGATCTCGGTCCCTGCAGGCTCTGAAGTCCTAGAATGCAATCAGCAGCTAGTTTAGGACTTCAGGCACTACTAATGGTTCAGGGTTGAGGGGTTTCAGGGGTTGCGGGTTTCAGGGTATAGAGTACAACCCTTGTTGTTTCTAGTTGTGAACATAACCATGATTACTGGCATACTTGCCAGTGCTACTACCATTTCTGGTACTTCGCGATGCAGCGGAATGGTTTGCGCACGGCGGTCTTTATCTTCATTCTGAGCCATTTGGAAGCACTTTGCTGAGAATAGGGGCCGTTGCATGGTTTTGTTTTCGTCTGTGTCCTAGTGTAAGATCCTCTTTTCCTGGAGTCGGAGTTTGGCCGCCAATGCGTGCGTGCATGGGGCTGGAGTGTTAAGGGCGCTAAAGGTGCCCTGCTACGTTTCTTGAGTCTTGGCTCGTGACCGAGCTTTCGCTATGAAGAGGGTCGCGAGCCGATAAAATCTAGATGGCCACCAGGCCACACCACCGTTTTATTTAACTTGTGTACCCATCAAACATTCAGCTTATGCACGTTGGTACAAAACCTAGCTGAAGTCTGTAAGAAACATCCTAGGCAAATTGCCTGGAGCTGAATTCATACATATACATATACATATAC
>CAJNJA010013030.1:587-24024 GCA_905231915.1 Symbiodinium necroappetens | reverse complement strand
TATATATATACACATACACTATATGTGTCTAGATATATACACACACACACAAGATTTATCGCATAATACAGTGTGCTCTCTCACTGGTCTCGGCACCTCGGCTTGCTGCTCGTGGAGCAGGTTGTTGCTTGGCCTCAGCAGCGGAGGGTTCAGGCGTATTTACCCTCCAACCTAGCAAGGACTATGCCCGCATTGCAGGGCAAAGTGTCTGGGGCTTAGTTTTTGTGTTTTTTGTTTCGCCGGGGCTTCATGGATGTGCCCGGGGCACAGCCGCTATGCTTATAGCAGCCATGCAGAAAAAACAACCGCCAAGGCCAATCCTGAACAGGCGGCATAATAATCCGATAAATCGCGCAGGGTCCGGGGTTCTCGGAACTTAGGGTTACAGGTTGCTACAACAAACACACCAAAAAGGTTGCTACAACACACATTTCGTAGCATGCTTCACATTGGCATTGCTTTCTAGATTTGCAAAGCCACCAAATGCCCTCGACTTGGTTTACGGTCGCGAGAGGAAAACCACCTCTATGCCTATTTTAACTGTGGAAACATGTCATCGTTTCCGGCACCACGCACAGCGAAGCCTGCGTCACTAAGGAAGGCAGCATGCCATTTTCTCTCGCAAGTTTCAGGCCACCTGGTCTAGGTAGGCCGCTGCAACCTGCATCAAAGTTGGATTGTCTTAGTTGTAGTTGATAGTAGCCACCGTCTCATACTAATCATTTTGATCTCATGAGAACCTTCACCGAAATGGCAAAATGCGGCCAAGTGGGGTACAAATCATGGATGTGGCGTAGAAGCTGTTCGACACTCAGACGACAGCAAGAATCTTTAGGGATCTCGTGGGGCTAGAAAATGGTTAGTTAGTCCTTGAATGCCAGGAGTAGAAGCGCGACTTGTTGATTCTCGGTGCTTGTGCCGCAATCTTCGCTACCGCCTCCCATTCTCATTGTCACCGGCAATCCCAGCTTCAAAACTTTTCCTGTACACCAAAGACAACCCCCCCAGTCAGTCTTGTAGTAGCCTTTGCAGTTGCCCTCAAGTACCCTTTATGGGAACGCTTGGAGTAATCCTAAATAGTAGCCTTTTGGCAACAGTGCAGGTTTCCTAAAGCCTATGCCTAGGCCGCTCCCACCTGCCGCCAAATGGAGCGCTCCAGCAGCGGCAGCTCTTGTCCAACCCTGCGATGCAAACAATAAAACAGTTGTGTTTTGGGTGAATTTTTTCACGACCCTTTTCTACTCGCTGACTCCGGGGTCAACCTTGGGTGGGTTTCGGGTTTAGGGTTGTCACAACGGTTTCGACTCACACGCAGAAACAGCGGCTTAGGGTTTAGGGGGACACACCAAGGCAGCTGAGAGTTCTGTCAGGATTTCCTTGCATCGGTGCAAAGAACCGAAAGCCGAAAGCCAAACAAATGCCGAGCAGTGTACCAAAGGCATCAACTCTTCTTGCTGGGCTGTTCTACAGTTCTGCTGGTCGTACCTATTGCTTTTCCCGATTTCTGCTAGCGTGCTGCTGTGCTTCACAACGAACCACAGTTCGTGCAGCTGAACTTGTCATGGTGGGGTGCCACCGACATTCAGGCACAGTTCTTGAGATCTACTGAGAACGCAAGCTAACTTGCTTTGTATGACACCTTTGTAACCCTAAAAACTCAAAACCCCGAAAGCTTCCGAGCAATGCGCCGAGCGGCAATAAAGCGAAGGTCTTCGACATCTGTCGCGCGAGCGGCCTGCAGCTCAGAAGCAACAGGCTCATCTGGCGTCCTCAATATTTAGAATAGGGTTTCAGAGATAACTGGGAACCCCAACGAACAACATTGGTACTTACTCAGGCTTCTGTGTGCATAGACTTGTAGAGAAGCTTTGGCAGGGCGGCAACGAAAGGGAGTGTTTTCCAACTCTGCATGGCAAGCAGGCTTGGGTTCAAATTGGGCTGAATTTCAAACTGTCAAGTCAAAACCTTGCCCGAATCGTGATACTCTCTCGTTAAGCCCCGAAGCCCGTTGAAGAAAGACTGCTCCCATCTGAACTCGACGCCTGGCAAAGGCGGTGCCCGCTGGACCGGCGGAATATGGCGACACCTGAAAGCCACCGACTTTGAATACTCCTGATAGAAGCATTTAATGATCTACCAGTATGTAAAATTTCATGGGTTGCTCCAGGGGTCGCAAATCGTAAGCTTTCTCGCCGTCATGCTGTCGTGCGTCATGACCACTGCGCAAGTCTGAGTCACGTGTCCTGATGCTCGCGGGAACCTATTCCCGAAGCCTGCAAAAGAAATACCCACGCCCGCACAGCCAGAGTTCGTCGGCAAATGCAGGCAACAATCAGAGTATGTCAGAGAGTATTTACCGCAATAGCACTGGCAGTTGTAGTAATCGTTGTCGTAGTGGTTATTACTAGCAGCAGTGGCAGTAGAAGCTGTAGCAGTAGTAGCAGCAGCAGTAGTAGTAGTGGAGCTGTAGCAGTTCTATCAGTAGTAGTAGTAGTAGTAGTAGTAGGCGTCGTCGCCGTCGTCGTCGTGGTGGCGGCGGCGGTGGTGGTAGCAGTAGCAGTAGCAGTAGTAGTAGCGGTAGTACTAGCAGTAGCAGTAGCAGTAGCAGTAGTAGTAGTAGTAGTAGTAGTCGTAGTAGTCGTAGTGGTCGTAGTAGCCGTAGTAGTCGTAGTAGTAGCAGCAAAAGTAGTAGCAGTAATAGTAGTAGTAGTAGTAGTAGTAGCAGTAGTAGTAGTAGTAGTAGTAGTTGTTCACGTTGTTGTTGTTGTTGTAGTAATCGTAGTAGTAGGAATATATATAAAAAGAATAGTAGTAGTAGCAGTAGTAGTAGTAGTAGCAGCAGCAGCAGCAGCAGCAGAAGCAGCAGCAGCAGGAGTAGTAGTAGTAGTAGTAGTAGTAGTAGTAGTGGTGGTAGTGGGTTCAGTAGCAGTAGCAGCAGTAGCAGTAGCAGTAGCAATTGCAGCAGCAGCAGCAGCAAAAATGGTAGTAGTAGTTGGGTGGTGACAGCGATAGTGGTAGTAATCTGGTCGTAGCAGCAACCAGCAGCAGCGGCGCAGCAGCAGCAGCAGCATCAGCAGTCGAAGCCGTCGTCGCTGCAGTCGTTGTGGTAGTAGGCAAAGGTGAAGGAGGTGCCGGAAGAGCAGTTGCGTCGTAGCGTTAATAGACGCAGACTCAGTAGCAGACAAAGGTAGCACTGGTTGCTCAGAATGATGCTAGAACGAGCCTGGGCCTTCGAAGGACCTGCAAACCTAAACGCTGCCCGGGCACCAATTCCAGCAACGAAAAGGGAGTAGGTAGCCTCAGCCACATACAAGAATCCAGGCTCGATCGGAGAACAAGCCAAGATTTAGGCTACTTCACCACAAGGCCACTACCAGTCTTGCCTTCCCGCTTCTGCGACCGTGGCAGTGAACCATGCGTGCTGCTACCTGCTACCAGCCTTGATGCCTCTAGGAGCCTCTAGGATTCCCAGCATTCGCAGTCGCTACAGTAATACGGCACAAGGCAGAAGAGTCCAGTTTTCAAGCGCTCCCAGAGCACAAGGCAGCCAAGGCACCTCCTTCACAGTCGACAAGCCCTGTTCAAGCTGTCAGCGCTCGTGCTGTCAGGCTTATCTTGTGCACAGTGCTCTCAAACCGGGGCTGGGAGAAAGAGGAAAGAGCTAGACTGTCGAGGCTGATTACTCACACGTCGAGGTGCAGCAAATGCGCTACTCGACGTGCACAGCTCTCCAGGCCTTGTTGGCAGGGACTACCTCCTGTCAGGGTGCTGACACCAGGAACACACATGGCATGGAGAGTTCGAGATCGCCTGCAAAAAGCTCCGAAGAAAAGCAGGCCGCCCCGTTCTTTGAATCAAAGAGGGGACGATCACAAAGCCTGAGCTCCTCGTCGTCGATATAGGCGGTTTCGTTCAAATCCTTGAAGATGATGACAGTCACCCACGCGAAGAATAGCCTCAGTTGGTGGCTTGAAAATAATCTGGCTCACGCAAGCAGCAATCACCCAAGAAAAGCTCCTGGGGCAGCCTCAACAAACGCCTCCTCGGACTGGCTCACGGATCGATGGCCGAAGAAACTTCCACAGCTGCTCAGGCCAAGTGGCACAGTACCAACAAAGAAGACTGCAACTGACCTTCTGCTGTAGAAGTGGGGCAAAGGAAAGTGCAAGATTGAATGATACTGTCTACAACACCAAACGCCACTCGGTAGCTCTCTTTGTTCACGTTGTTGCGATAAACCGAACATGTCGGGAGTTGCCCAGGCTCGCATCTGCGGACACATGGATGAAGCAACCAGTGCTGATGCAATGAAGCCACGCAAACTCTCCAATCATCCGCCTTGGTCGCAATGAATAGTGGTCGTGCGCATCTTTTGATGGAGTTCTTCGGTATAGCAGGTCATTGGCAGCTGCAGCTTCGGGAATGTGCCCCCGGTCGGTGAAAAGTCAAAGGAATGCTCTGCGGATTGACTTGGCGAATCTAGCGCTCACTGAAGCAGAAGGGCCACGGCAGGTTTCCCAAATGAAACGGACCGAAACGGATATCTGCAACATCCAGTCTGCAGCCGAAGATGCTTGTTGAAAATCAGCGTGTAGACTCGTTGCACACCCGGCAGGATGAAAAGGAGGCCGGTCCTGAAGTGGGACCCGTTTGGAAGCCCGATTTGCCATGAGCTCTTAGTTTCTCTTAGGGGTCAGAGTACAGCTGGTGCTGTTCGTGTATATATATATATATATGTATATGTATATGTATATGTATATATACGCGTGTGTGTGTGTACCATGCTGCTTTCCTCATACTACCGCCATAACAACGACACTACCTTGACGTGTGATGCGAAACATGCTGTCCCAGGGCAACCATGATGTGCCACACATAGTGGTAAGGCAACGACATGCAACGACCATAGCGGTAACATCTACGAGAACCACGACAAAGGCAAGGTGGTGGTGATGATCATAACGATAGACAGCGGCTCAACAGAATTGTAATCTGCTGACCTACGAAAAAGAGAACTAGTCAGTGCTCACACATATGGATACAGCCACTTTAACTCTTGCATACCAGAAATGCGAGCCCGCGACGACTAGAAACTCGCACCCTTCGTCGTGCGTCATACGAAAGAGCCAACTTGCGCAGCGACAACAGCAGCTCGATACACAACAACACTCACAAACTCCGTGAGATGATGTTGGGTAGATGTCGGAAACTGAACAACGATCTGAGAACATCCGCAGTGTCTTCGTGTCCCTGGATGGAGCATGCATCCTCTGAAACTGAAAGCGGACTCGGAAGAGCGAAGGTGCAAACCAACCACTCTGCCAAGAAGCCTAAAAATCCAGGTGAAGCGGATGGGCATCCGAGCAAAGGTGAAGACTAGCCTCAGGGTCTCTCGGTGCGGAAGCTGGAGCTCTCTTGCTTCTGAAGTTTTGGAATTTTGGTCCAAGCCAGGGGGCTAGAACAGCTATATTGCGGCTGTACTACGTAGTTTTCAAGCTGGGGGCTTGCTTTGAAGGGCCACTGCTGCCGATCCTGTAGAGTCCAAAGAACAATCTCAGTCCACGCGGAATGGAAGCCTGCAGCCCTCACTATGGAAGGCAGATCACGACGACACTCGGCAAAAATGGGCACTGTTGACATGCCGTGCCCAAGCAACGTGTCGATCATGCTGCCGACAGCAAGGAAAAGACCCGCGATGACCAAATCTCGGCTGAAGCATGCGTCCAAGGCCAGGCACGCGTTCTGTCCGCTGGAGGGAGGGGTCACAAACACTAGAACTGCGGCGGGCATGAATCCTGCCGACTTATGCGCTCGTGTCCTGAGGTCAAACCAAACAGAGCGTTTCTTCTACTTTGCCCCTGAGGTGCTTCAACGTCAAATGCGGTGATACAACTCCAAATCCTGGAATTAAGCTGAGCCAGGTTTCTGTGGTCGAAGTACTGCGTGCCAATCGCCCGGAAGTGTTGCTGATCCAGGTTTAGGTTCAGCAGGAACTGGCGGCACGCACTGCAGAACTCTCCCCATGCCCATGTCAAAAGACGGTTGCGCCCGCATGCTCAAGAATGCAAGGGAATCACTATCACTAAGCACCTGTTACGAGCGTTTTTGCCCCTATAATAACGGCCCTTCTCTCTGAGTAGCGGGGAAATAGCGGGGGGGGGGGGGCGCCTTCCGGAGGATGATGATCTCGATCACAAACTCGATGAGCAGCCCAAAGCCAGGTGGGATGTACCAAATGTTTGACAAATACCTGGGAGAGCGGCACCGGTTTTTTTCCGTCCCTTCCTTTCACTGTCTCAGGCTCATCGACCTCTGCCTCCGCCTAGGCAACCAGTATCTACTGCACGAAGTCTCGGCATTGCCAAACGGAATCATCTAAAGGCACGGCTTCCGCCCGGTCCCACGTGACTAGGACCCGCCGTCAAGGCACGGGTTGCCCCCATTCGGCACATGGCACCACTCTCCAGGAGGCACCCAACTCCACATGTCCTGAAAGGCTCCAGGGGTAAAGTGGGGCCCCTGTGCCAGCCATGGCAAGATCTTGTCATGGTCATGGGCCAGCTCAGTACACAAGTGAATTTGCGTCACTCCTGCGTTGGCGACCGTTCGTGGCACCATGGTGGCACCTCACAGAATGTGAGGATCACCAGGGCGACAATGGCCTGCACTCACGGTGGGCCACACTACTTCAAGATCTGTTCGAGAAAGCTTGGCCGTACATTGCAAGCATGCGCCACGCTCAAACTTAAACGGCTAAGCTGGAGCAATGCTCGTGCTACCCGTGCAAATTTTCGCTGATACCTCGAAGTGGGATTCGAGACTTCAGTCAGGTGCCTTGTAGTAAAGTTTGTTGGCATGCATCACCTCAGATGCCAAGGCATCGCTGCCTGTCACATCTCGAATGTTAGCCGAAGGCTCACTGTGCCTGGCTTGCTGTGCTAATGTCAGATGAGGCGCTTTGAAGTGCTGTTGTCGCGCAGCAGAGCAGTCGTCGGGATACCTCACGGACTTATCGAAAGACCGCCGAGTCAGAGTTCGTGAGTTTTGACCAGGACTGCTTTACGATCCCCTCGATATTGCCGCATGAATCTCATCAGCGTGCCTCACCCACTCAGTGTGGAAGATAGCGTTTTCGAACTGCCAAGCGGCCTCGCGCACACTGCAGGCTACCAATCGATTTCATGCAGGTCATGGACTGGGACATGTACATATGGTGCCTCCCTTACTCGCGAATCTTGAAGTGAAGCACACAGCGAAAGGTGCTCAAAACCTTGGCAGCTTGGCCTTGGCAATTCTTTCATGGGACAATGCCTCAGCTTTGACACACGCTGGCCCAGCCCGAAAGCAGAACGAAAGCGTGCTACCTCTATGGACTCTGACGACACCCCGGCGCGCACTGATAATGCAACACATTGCAACACATTGCAACACTAGTCCTGGCCATGGTACCGGATGATCATGACTCTTGTTCTGCTCCATGGCCGCCTCATAGGCCTGGCTGTTGCCACGCGCCACAGTCAACACGAGGATTCGCGAGAACTAACATGAGCCACGGCTACCACACACGAGAGCCATACTCGAAGTGCCGGGGCTCTAATCGGGCTCCGACGCTCTAGCATTGAGTCGGTAGAACGTCCGAGAGAGAGACGCACGGAGAGAGGGAACCGGGGAGGGAGCAGAGATGAGCAGAGAGTGGAGGCAGGGCTGCGACGAAGCCTCCTTCAACAACTTGGGAAAGTTCGGCTCGTCCTGTGAAGGCAGCCGCCGGTTGAGCGGAGGCGAAGTATCAAGGCTTTCTCGGCTTCAGGATTTCATCTCGAAGCTCGATTTAGGACTTAGAATAAAACAAGTTTCAGGACTTGCGTGAGCTTCAACACCATCCTAGTTCAACAAGCTGGCATACAATCTCCAAGCGGTGGACATCCGTTAACAAGCAGAAACCTTGGAACCATGGCATGACATCCGTGTATTCAAACGTCGCCTTTCGTCTGGTGCTTCAGACATACAAACTTGTTTTTCCGCAAATCGATCTGAAAAACCGGCCCGCGAGGCTGTATCGTGATGTGTGATGCGCCGACAGGAACTGCTCACCAAGGCACAGCCGCTCACTCGCGTTCGCAAGATTGAGAATGAAAACCATACAACACATCAAGCTACTGAACAGATTCGTTATGCGAATGCACACAGCTACGAAGCACATCACAGGCCGATGTGAGGGTAGGTGACGAGGAACGTGATGTGCAAATACGACTTGTCATGCTGTCTCGGCGATGGATATGACGGACAAGCATCATTGGAGACAGTGTCAACAGTGTTGAAGTATTGGCAAGTGCTGGATGGCAGTAGTATGCGCACGATGCTAATTACCCGTGCTCTTGTCAGCATGGGTGACTTTCGATCATGCTACTGTCCGTAGTGCTGCTATGGATAGCAGCAACATCTGTAGTCGGACCATATTCACCATCACAACCTGAACGTTGGTATTCATACGTACACGGTGAATGTTGATGATATCATGTGCCTTTCGTGACAGGTAACATTTTCTGACATTCGAGGCAGTGTCAAGCATGCAGACCAATCCTGATGTTCATTCAAAACATGCAGCCACAGCATGCATAACCTGCACGGCAGCCTGTGCTTGTGCGTTCAGAATATGGAGAAAGTATTCACAGCATATCTGTCGCCCGATGCCATAAGAACACCCGTCATCCGAATGTCCGGAGGCGGAAGGCCCACCACATGCCCTTAACTGCGAGTACCATATCATCCAAGCATTTAGAATCTGCACGATACAGCGCAGAACACAAAGCATCGAAATACACCGCTATCAGCTATAATGCCGCTTCGCACCTGCATGAACGCTCTAAAAAGTTAGATTGTGGCGGCCTGGTGCCTGAGAACCTCTACCTGTGAGTGATTGGGGGAACCATGCTGAAAAGAAGGGGAGCTGGAGTCCACGACCTTTGGGTGCAGGAGGAAGCAGCTCAGACACATGGTATCTGCATGCACGTAAAGCATCTACAAAAGATCGTCGTTGATACGCAGGTGCAAAGGTACAGACCTACCGCTGCTTGGTAGAGGCTGCACAGGGCCCCTGACACGGGGCTTGACCGGGCTATCAGCTCTTAGAATGTCTCGTCTGCTCGTCTTGGCGCACCTCTGTGACGTAATGCACTTGCAGGTCTCTTTCCTCAAACTTCTCTTGGACCTGCCGAGAGCTCGCCCATGACTTACACGCGAATGCAGCTCTAGGCTTTCTGTGCTGTATGCTTGCATTCACTGACGTGGCAGTTTCCACCACTACAGCTTCTGAGACTGCAGAAGACTGCAGAAGCTCCCTGGCACTGTCGACTGTAACTTCACATGGATCACTTCGACGGGGCCTCTTCGAAGAAGTCATCCTCGGTGGTCGCGATGTCTCGTGCTTTGGAAGAGGTTGACGGGCTTCGTTACACAAGCCGGTGCGCACGTCAAAAGACACTTCAGCTTCACTGTAGTTGGCCTGCTTCATGCTTTCAATTGCGCAAGTTCAGGATGGAGTCGCGGCATGCGGATCAAGGTCCACATCTAGGGCAGAACCCCTATACAATCCCGGGTGTGATTGTGAACGTGTGAGGCTGACTGCTGCTTGTGCGAATCCAATGTTGCCAGGTTTCGATCACGAACTCCTTGGACTTGCCTTCGCCGTGCTCCTACCGCCGAATTGTCGCAGGATGTGAGATGAAAACATTGGCATTCCAGCAGGGCGTACCTTTGGGTTTGGACCTGTTTGGACCCGCAGGTCGCATGTCCTATAACCGAGATTCGCTAAACACAAAGGGAGCTGGTCAAACTCCTCCGCATGACCCCCGGGGCCGTGCGCGGCGTGCTCGGCAGATCCTCCGTGACCCTCCTGTGTAGGGCCGCAGTACACGGCTGAAATCAGAGACTAGCGACTAGTGCATCTTCTGGCCCGTGCGACACATAAGAAGGCTACGGGCACTGGTGCATCAAGCCTCGATCAATGAAGCTCACGTAAACGTACATGAACCTTATTTGTGTGTATATATATATACACACATACATACATACATACATACATACATACATACATACATACATCTATGTATGTATATATATATATATCTATCTATCCCAAACCTTCACCACCACAGCCCCTCCTGCTTACGATAGCTTCAAGAAGCGACAGATTAGACTGCCCGGATGAATACAAGAATTGCAGGTTGCCGCTGACGCTTTCCCATCCCTGTCCTCTGCATGCCCTCCATGTCCCTGTGGTTCATGCAACGAGAAAGCACGAAGTGGGCTGACATCAAGGTCTGGAACACGACTCTTACATCTCCATTCCAGATTGACGACAAGTGTTCAAATCTTCCTAGCAACATGACTGCATGTTTCGATTTAGGCAAGAACCGAGAAGCCTGCGAGGCTAGGTATGGGGCAGGGACAAAATCATCTAGAAACGAGCTCAGTAAACTCCACATGGCCTCTTCTTCCTCGTCTTCCTCTTCCTCGTCCTGGGTAGCGGCACAAGAGTCGAAGCAGCGTCGCAGCAGTTTCAGAATGGGTGAAGCTCTGCAAGATCTTGGGACAAGCAGAGCGGGGCTCACTCCGACTTGGCCTCACGAACCGGCATCGTAGTACACTTCACCCAGAAGCAAAGAAGATGAGATGCTTCTTTTGCAGTCTCGGCGCTTCTTCCTTTTCGCTCTCCTGCACGCCGCTGCTCAGCTGAACCGATCCAGGGTGGCTATCAATAAGACTTGTAAGCTGCCGATTCAAAGTTTCCGTCTGCCAAGTAAGCTGCTATGCAGCTGCCGGCGGCGCCTCCCGCAACTCAATATAGGCTTCGACCGTAAAGGCCAAAAGGATCTCAAACATGATGGCCACCTGTCGTTACGGAAAATATCTCTCCGGCCTTCCCTGCACACTTCGTCAGATCGAGTGCCCGACTCCCAGAAAGTAGAACAGCGGGAAAATCAACCAAGCAACGTTGCCCCACCTCGGATGCAAAGCTGGTAGAAGTGGCAGCTGCCAGGATGACGCTCCACATTCACGGTTTTGGCACTGATGGCAAGCTGCATGTCATGACACTATATGACACTGCCGCTGAAATGTCCAAACATGTGCACAAGATTGCAAAACAATCGAATGCCATTGAGAGTTCCGAATCCGAGGATGCGGCTCCGATGCTGCCTCCAGCGCCTCCAAGCAAATTTCTGATAGGCTACTATCACCATACGAAATGATGCCTACCATCCGACTTGACCTCGCGTGGGCACTTTCCATGTGCCTCCGCGTTTGTTGGAACATACCTTGGCCAATGAAGTACTGGGCAGCACGGCAAAGCCAACTAGCTGACTTGAGGTCTAAGTCTAAAGGCCTTCCCAATTCTCAATGGATTATGTATATGACCCTAAACCCCTAAACCCTAAACCCTAAACCGCAAAACCCTAAACCCTAAAACTCTAAACCCCTAAACCCTAAACCCTAAATCCCGTAAACCCTAAATCTGTGTTACCAGGACTGCTCCAAGAAATCACACGGCCCAGGACGCGGCTCGCAGAGAAGCTGCGTGAA
Organism: Symbiodinium necroappetens; assembly: GCA_905231915.1. Taxonomy (NCBI): domain Eukaryota; class Dinophyceae; order Suessiales; family Symbiodiniaceae; genus Symbiodinium; species Symbiodinium necroappetens. The sequence continues at coordinate 12,444 of CAJNJA010013030.1, read as the reverse complement.
GAAGAGGGCAAAGGCCTCTAAGGAGCTCTTTAGGGCCGAAGGGCTCGGGTTTAGGTTTTTTTTTGAGGGCCTTTTTCCGTCTCGCGGGGGGGTCGGAGAGCCCACAAGGAGGCAGGCTTCTTAAGTCACCTCGGGTTTAGGGGTTTAGGGGTTTAGGGGTTTAGGGGTTTAGGGTTCGTCAGGGAAGCGCCAAGTCTGTGTCTGTGTCTGCAACCTTTTACATAATTACATAGATGATACCGCAAATCATAAACCCCTAAACACCTTCAAAGACCTTTACAAGCTACATAGCCATCTAGAATCTCAGATTACATGACATTTACAAATCCAACACGACGCTGGCTACACCTATCCATGAAACTTCAACTCGAGTTTTGAGGACCTGTGAAGGTTTATGTCAGCAAGGATCTTCGTAAGATGCAGCAATGAGCACGGAATGGCATCCTATGTGTCGCAACGAAAAGGCCAGGCCATCAGGCTCAGCAAGGATACTTGTTACTTATTCGCTTTCAACAAAGGTTGTCCCCTCCGAATGCACAATAATTTCTTTCTTGATCGGGTGCCAGCCGATGCTTGCTGATTACCTTGGTATGTAGATTCCACCAAACCAGGTCCTGCAAGCTCTGGGACGAGCTCATGCAGCCGTGGATTGAACATGTGCTCTGTTGTGCAAGGCGCATGGGCGGATTCCTCGACATAGCCTGAGCCACGATCACTGCCCCGGATGTATCTACTAGATCAGAATATATGGTTTCTCGTTTGGATCGCAGAGAACCTCCTCAGGATTAAGTCTCGACGCTTGGGCTCGATGGCCACTGTCTCCCTCTTGCACAGGTGCTTCTAGCTTTCTGGTCTGGTCTGGCTTTATGGTGGACCCGTAGCCCAGGTGCCAGCCATTGGCGAGCACACCCACAGCTGTGGGATAACTTGCCACTGGGCCACGGGAGTCATGCTCCCGGACACAGTGGCGGCTGCAGGCACCTCAAGAACATTTGTTCAAGGGAACCGGCCCGTTGCTGCTGCTCGGGTTGTACTCAAGGGCATTGCCGACCGCTCCACTGGAGTCTGTGAAAGCACCGCGGATTTGGCATTGGGATTTGGCAACCCGCTATTCTGTGCAGGCCCGGTCATACACGGTGTCGTGGCTCTGCAATTCACCATGCAATGCTGGCACGCTGGCAGACCAAGTGGTCGGCTTGAAAGCCTGACCCTGGTTGCGATGCATCTGCCGCTGAGTCTGCCCGACTGTTGCGACCCATGCGGCGGCAGTGGCTGTGGCTGACAAATGATTTGCCGCAGCTGGGCTGCATGGCGAATGGCGAAACTGCATGGCATGGCCAAGCCTGCACCAGCCGATAGGGATTCCTTCCCCAGTGCACAGGCATGCGCAGGGCAAACCGAGCCGAATGTGGTGGTCCATTCATCTTGCAGAGCCCGGCTCTTGTGTTCAGTATCGCCGAGCCAAGAGCTGCACTTGCGGGGACTTCCACAAGTTCATTTACTTCCGAGGGATGCTGTGAGACGTGTGGACACTCACCGGCTCAGTGGCTCAGCTCCAAGCGACTCAAAACAATAGGCGGCAGTGTCGACTGCAACAACGACAGCCAAATTCAAAGCACACGAGACTCGTGAACACCCGAGCCCAGAACCATCACAGCATCGTTGAAGTTGAACACGAACCAGTGCTTCTCCTCCGCTCTCGAAAGCTTCGACCAAAGACCGGCAAAAATCCTATCTTTCGGGCCCGCCCCCCAGTCCTCGTACTCCGTGTGCTCAAGAGCTGGGTTGCCCTGTCAATGCTCTTCACAAAACGGCATACTACAGCGCTCGCCAAGGGATAGCTTCGTGCAGCTGTTTATCTCCGACTCATAAAACTCAGCGGCTGCTGCAACGTGTTTGAAAAATTCCCAGGCTGCACGCCTTGTACAGGACTCCTCCGAACAGATTGACTCCCAGAGTCATGAAGAAGAAAACCACCTCGAGTAGTGTCAGAGACGCAACTGCCAAATGAACACGGCCTCCTGGTGCTACACACTGCCGATCTCGCTGCGAAGCACGGAAACAGAAAGATGTGCACACGGCGCAACTTTCATACATGATTCAAGACTGGTGGGCGGCACCTATATACTTACTTGGCTGCATGATAGTATCTCGCCACTCTGTAGACATACTCCCTGGAATAAGCCTACAAAATGCAGGTAGTCTTCTTCCTGAGATGACCACGAGGAGCGAAGAGGGCTGCTCTCTCACAAATTGCGAATAAAGCCTGCCAAATCGTGCCGAGAAGCGCAGCCAAGCATGAGGAGGATGCTGCCTGAGAACACAGTGTTCCAGGTTTTAGGGAACGCGACCCTGACCCGTCCTGACAAAGCTCGAACTCAAAGATTCGCGGCTGCTGCTAGATGCTGGAAGCGCGGGGATGCCGTGTGCTTGCACCAAGTATACGGCGACATGCTGAAGCAATTAGTTCTCTCTGCCCCGCATGTGCTCCCGGACCGAACGAGGCAGAGCACCTGCTGCAGACACCATCTTGGAGACGGCATTGGCTAAGAACCTGGATGGGGGAGATTCTGGGCCGAGGGTATGTTCTAGGCGAGGGGAGAAGTGAGATCTGCTAGCATCCAACCCAGCGAGACATACCCGCAGATGATTTTGGATGACTCGTGTTACAGAACAGCCAGCAAAATCGAGAGAGGGAGCCAGAGAGAGGGAGAGATGCAGAATCTCAAATCTGGGTGGAGTGGTAGCACTACGAAGTGAAACCGCAGCTTCCCGGATTGCACAGACTCTGGCGCGGGAAGGCAAGCAGTTTCCAGTAGAGAGCTCCGAGTTCCGAGCTGAACAGAGCGCAGTGACTTGAGCTGCTTCACAACCTGGTACTAGCACGAACTAGAATGGCAATGTTTCCGAGTAGCTCACAACTTCAAGACTTCCTTCCCTGGGCTTCGCGCACGCAGTAGTCTCAGCAGTCGCAGAATGTTCGCATACTGCTTCAGATCAATCGGCATGACCTGAAGCGGTGAGGTGCGATCTAGCAACGGCATGGTCAAAGCTTTATCTATGCGATGCCGGATGTCTCAGGTTGTGCTGGATAGGTATACGAGCCATGCGAGCCCTGCGGTGCCCTTGGATTGTAGCATGGACATCAGGATAGACGACCTACACTTTACTTAGCTGCTGGCAGTTTCAATCGGCTTTGTCATCCTTCCTTGTCTACCGCCCTTCCCGGCGAGGCCAAGAGACGTATCCGTGCATCCTGCGGCTGAACATACACACCACACCTCATGTTACCCTAAGCCGAATGCTGCACCAGCAGGAGATTCAACTTCCGTGCCAGCAAGAATACTTGTGCATGCGATCGTAGTACAATATCATGGATGGCTTTGCAAGGCCCCGGCGCTGTGAGGCAAGTACGGCAGAACACTCGTGAAGAGTAGCAGGAAGGTCGTGAAGAAATCGAAACCTGCAGCTGTGGGGATCTCTCTGCTACTGGCGAGTCTTCATCCTGCAGCTATGCCAAAGACCCCAGATCTGACTCTGGAGACACCCAGGGCAGCATCACAAAAGGGCACGCCGATGATCCCTCGGACTTACCTAGGCTTGTGGGGTATGCTAGTTGTCTCTTTTTCGCCAACTACTGTATGTTGTCTTTAATGGTGAGCGGGGGCGTGGACAGTGACATCAAATCACCGTGGCTTCGCTGCGAAAAGCATCAACTAAAGCCCACATTTACTACCGTCCATTATATGAATGATGTACGATGATGACGAGCTGTGTGTCCTGCTGCTCCGCGTGGAAGCGTCGTAGGGCACGCATAATGCAATTAGTGCAATATCGCCGCAACTAGTCAGTTGAGCCTCCTCATGATGACGGCACCTTGGGGTTAGTTCACATAAACACGTTCGGCCACCGATGGTAAACGCCACTTGCGTCCGTGCCCAAAACGGCCGGGTTCTTGAAGCTTGCCCCAGTTGTCTTCCATTCTTGCCACACCAACCAAGAAACGACCAAGAGAACTCTGACGGGTAAATTGCTTCGGTCAGAAACGCTCCGTCTAAGCGTTGACTGGTAACCTTGGATGCAGCGTCGGACCTAATCGGTCCCAGATCCTCTGCAAAGGCTGAAACCTGGGCCCAGGCGGTTCGCTGCAGAGCGCCAGTACACGTCGAAGGTGCGCACTGTCACCTTGACTGCGACCTGGGGGGCTTCTGCAAGCACGACAGGGCTCGAGATCTTAGTATCGCAGAAGTTGGTAGACAGTCACTCACGGGCTCGGCCACAGCTGCACCTAATCATTCCGGGTCGGGCTAGGTACCTTAGTTGAAGTTGGTTTTCGGCCGTTTCGTTTCAAGTTGCACCTGCTCAAGGTGGTGAAGTGTTTCCTGGCTGTCTCACACTCTATCCGACAGAAGCTACGACTTACAAATCTCCACACGAACGGAACCTCGCCCAAGTACACGAACGAGAAGACCAGCTCCACCTTTGAGGGCTGGGGGGAATGCCTACCTGCCTTGCACACATGCATAAATGCATGCAGAGATGCAAAGCTGTGTGCATACATATATGCACAGATGCATGCGCATGCATGCGTAGATGCGTGGATGCACAGACGCACAAATGCATACGTCCTTGCATCCATCCATCCATCCATCCATCCATCCATCCGTATATTTTGACTTTGACGACGCAGCATCCGAAGACACTATGCGACATGTGGCAGGCTGATGCCTGGCGACAGTAGACGCCGTAGCCACAATGCTTGGCATCCTACTGATGTAACTCATCACAAAAAGAGGAAGCAAGCTTGTGGCGGCATATTGTGCTGTGCAGTGCCAACCGAAGTTATGCAACCAAATATGGATCATCGACAGCATCGCCTGTCCAAAAAGCAAAGCCGAGGCGTCGAAGCCTCATGCATCCTCCATGCGTCCCTCACATGATATGCTATCAGGACCGTTCGTATCTATACGTGTATATATATATATATACATACATACATACATACATACATACATACATACAGAAGTACATGCAGACACACAGTCATACCTACATGCGGTACCTACCTATGTACATGCATACATGCGTACAGACATGTCATATCCTGCATAAAATGTTGCGCTACATTACGATTTTTCTGTGCGCTCCGAATACAAACCGAGACTATCGACTTGCGAAAATACGCAGATGTCCCCCCCCCTGAAGCCTTAAGCCCAGTCCCACATCCAACACACTCAAACTCCGACATCGGTGCATCGGTGCATGTGTGCTATACATGCAATTAGCCGATGAACATATCTGCGACAATCTGCGACATGGGGCCTTGTCTTGCCATGTTGCTACAACTGCTCAGTACAATCTTTGGCTGTCAACTGCACTACTACCCCCACACCCACAGAGAGAACAGCGGCTCATGACCAGAAACTTATAGTGGATGAGTCGAGTACAAAATGCAGACTGTCCCTCATCATGCTATGAGAGCCCAGCATATCCAGTCCAGACCTTGGTGGAAACGAACTGGCCCTCAGTCCTACAACCTGACTCCCACAGCCTAGCGGCTTAGCAAGAGATGACACACCTATACGCAGATTAGAAGCATCGGAGAGCACGTGAGCTGCAATCGCAGACTGCTGCTTCTTGTACAGGGCCGATAAGCCTCGGCCGGTGCAGCCAGGAAGCCGGTGGGTCGCCCCAGTCATTGAGGTTGTAGGCTGACCTGGAGCAAAACTAGAGTCTTCTGGGCATGCCACAAGTAATGCCATATGCCACAGCCCAGCTTAGGTCGTGTCAAGACCTCTCACACTGAATTTCGACCGGGCTATGGCTGTGGTATTGCTACTTCCAGTCTGCCGCAATGCTGCCGCAGTGGCTCGACCAGAACAAGCACCTGGGCACCACAAACTGCAGCGGCATGCGTGAGGAATATCAACCAACATTTTCTTCGGAGGTGCTTCCCGTCCCTGCTATGGTCGACCACACACAGAGGTTCGAACGAGACGCACCGGGAACAGTAAGCGGTACGCCACCTCTCTCACGCTCGTGTAACACAGTATTGCACCTGCAGTTTTTTCCTGCTTATATGCCTCTTCCTGTGCGAATGAAGGGACGTCAAGGAGTTGTTCGGCATAAAACAGCGCTGATCTGTGCACTTGCAACGAAGCAGTGCCGGGCCAGGCACAAGATTCAAGAGCAGAATAATGTTCATCAGCTTGTCGAATGCCGGCGTCTCCTGGCCAGGCTTTCATGGCTTCGAAGTCGGCATGGCGCTAATTTCTGCGTTTCGCTGCTACGGTTCTCAAGACTTCTGGAGACTTGCCATGCAGGCCACAATGCCCTGCGGCACCTCCGGCTCGGTCACGTAGTGCTTCAGCCTTACTTACGAGTGTCTGGTCTGTCCGTCCGCAATTGAAGCCTTGCTGGTGATCCGAAGTGACGAACTGTGCATAAGTCATCCGAGCGGCATCGTGCCGAAAGGAGATCGGGACTCCGGCTCCTCGCAAGCTTTTTATGCAGCATGAGGGAGCTTCTGGCGAAGCGACGAACCCCAATGCAGAACCCCCGAAACGCCTACCTTCAGCCTTTTGGAGATTTTTCAGGATGAGGAGCTCTTCTCCACTTCTGTCCAGTTTTTCCGGAAAGGTGCAATTACTTGTACTTCCTTCTCCTGTTGTTTAACAGCTGCCTGCAACCCTATCAAGCTACCAGTAAGATCTTCTTGGCAGCATGCAGCAATCCCATCAAGTTACAAGTAAGGCCCCCTCTTGGCTACGCAGGTGCACACTTCACATGCGCAGACTGCAGAGCCGTTCAGAGTCGCGATGTAACTAAGTTTCCAAGGACTCTTCAGGCATCTGTGGTCTCGTTCACTGCGCAGGAGACCTTCCCCTTGATATCTAACCGCAGAATATCGCAGATACCTCGCTGGGCCGTGACTACCGAAAGGTCCTAAGCTCATGCGCTTTGCCCCCGAGCGAGTCCTGTGAAAGCAGCCTGACAGAGGCAATGGCTTTGACAGGCATCGTGACTCATCCATGCAGCAGCTAGACCTTTCCATCTCGCAAGTGAACTGTTGTAGCCCAAGCCGAGTTGCACATCGCTTTCCAAGAGGAGAGAGACTTGGCAGAAGTTGTCCTTGGATACCTCGGTCAATGTCGGAACATAAAAGCAGTGGGGCCTGGCGGTCGGCCAAATCTGTTGTTTCCGAGGCATCAGAGAACCAACGGAAACACCTGATGTCTTGTTCGGCAAGTGGCGCCGCCAAACTCGTCGTACCTGGGAAAGCCCGCTGTGGAATCTTGACAGACATGCCACGGCCTGTTACATTCCATTGCGGAATCCGCTTGCAAGCAGTTTAGGATCACGAGGCATCGAAAATCTGAGGGACACCGAGGTCAAGAACAGACTCGTATTCAAGAGAATTAGTCGTAGGGCTTCGGTAACGGAAGGTACTAGCATCATTCTGAGACAGCTGCAGCTTCCAGCTGAAACTTCGAAAACATAGGACATGCCTGGGTGAAACCCTACAAATCGATATGCTAAGCATGTTTGCGAAGGACCTGTGAACCAACAGCCTGGCATTGCTTGAGTCGGTTTCGGCTCTGTTCCGCAGTGGGAAAGGAATCCGATCAGCAGACAGTCCGCATCATAAACTCAGACACGCGAACTGCCTGTGCTATCGGTGGACTTGACTTGGCGCTGCGGGCGTTGTGGCTGTAGAACTGTACACATGTAGTCACATGTAGTGCTGATGCCCCGCCTTTCCAAGTCAGTGAAGAGTGGTGGTGGTCGAGTGGCCAAGCAAACCATGTGCCATATACATCATCTTGATGATACACCTCGAAGTTCGGAGTCCCACCTGCAACAAAGGTCTGCAACTTCAAGCCAAGCTGCAAGGTGCTCGCGAACTGCTTCGGCACAAACTGCATCGCGGGAGACCTGCAGAACGAGCAGAGGGTCGTTTCACACCAAGGCCTCCGTAGGGGGGTCGACCTATGACTCACTTCATGTGAGCCGAGTTTATAGCGACCCCACGAAGTGGGACATTCAGGGCAAGTTGAAGCAAGCCTACGCCTATGCAAAATGGCACAGGCGGTTGTTTTGTTGGCAGAGGCCGCCTGCTGAACACGTTGACAAACTCCAAGAACAGTTCCTGCAGGGTGGCTTCAGTTCAGGCTTGGCGGTCAACAACAGTACGTCACAACCAGCCAGTGCGACTCATCCCAAGCCGAGCAGCCACACCGATCACAACAACAAAGGGGTAACCTTCTCTACCACGGCCTCAGTTCTTCAGGACCCTCTGAGACAACCACCCCTTGCTTGAGTCATCTTACGCAGGACTTATCTGAATTCCTGGCGTCCTTTGACAGGACCTCGCCGCCCTGCTCGGCAGCACCCGGACCGTCTACCGACCTCGCATGATCTTCTTTGCACGGCGAAAGCCAAAACGAAAAGCGCTGGACTGTTCCAACACTGGCGGCCGCATCCTTCTAGCAGACAGGAAAGGCTGGAGCTCAGGGCGCCTCCTGCCTCCACTTTTAGCTCAATGCGAGATTGGCAGACAAACCTGGCCTCAAAGTGTCAAAGGCTGCGAGGGTGCCTGCGCTGTCAGGCAGAGTTCAACGAAGGGCCCGTTGCTGCGCGCGCTGACTGCCGCAGGAATCAATGCTTGCGCGAGATTGTGTCTGCGGCGCATGAATGCGCATGAATGTGTCAAGGTAACATCTACCCCAGCTGAATGAATGTACACCACAGGGCACGCCACATGCTGTTGCTCGCTTAAGGGCAAACGGGGAAGATTGCAGACGAGATTGCAGTATGACTATTCTCGGGTCGGATGAGCATGTTCGTCGCAGCTTCTCCTGCAAACCCCATGTGCACTCCAGCACGGCGCTCGGCAGATCTGCTCAGCAGGATCTGCCTGGAGCGGAAAAACTTACTGAGTTGATCACAGCAAAATGCCCCTCTAAGGTCCTGAGACAGCTGTAAGTCTGAGCGTTCCAGACTTTCACTGTTTCGTCCGCTGAAGCACTGGCTAAGAGCCGACCATCATCTGAGTAGCTGATGCCAAACACCTTCCCGGTATGGCCCAAAAGGCTTGCAACAACTTCGCCGGTCAGTGCATCCCAAACACAAACGCGTCGATCTCCCAAAGCAGCCGCCAAGTGTGTCTTGGATTCCGGGTTCCAGCACAGCGCAAACACTGCAGATGATGTCTCTAGTTTCTGCTGGACGCCGCATGTCTTGCGAGTTTTCCAAACATAGATTTCACGACCACGTGTCGCGATTGCCACATGAAGGCTGTCAGGGGACCAGGCTGCACAAGTTAGGGGCTGGTCCTGGCATTCAATGGTCTGTTGGCATGCCAGCGAAGCTGCATCCCAAACAATGGCCCTGCGATCATCTGAAGTGGTCAGTAGCCAAGAGTCATCTGGCGAGAAGGCCGCCCACAGGACGTCTTTGCGGTGCCTTCGTAGGACTGAGAGGCATTCCCCAAAGCTCCCCGCACTCCAGAGCCGCGCCGTTCGGTCGGAGGAGGCAGAGATAAGGCGGCTGCCATCCGCTGAGAAGTTCACGCACTGCACGGCGCCTTTGTGACCACTCAAGGTCAACCTCCAAGAGAGGCTCGGAACACTCCAAAGCCTCACCGTGTAATCCGAGGAGGCCGTCGCTACGGACTCGCCATCCGGCGACAAGGCCACAAACATCACAGAAAGGTCGTGACCGATGAAGGAGGTCAACCATTCACCCGTGGCAGCATCCCAAAGAGCGGCCGAACCATCGGAACATGCTGTGGCCAGCATCTTCCGCGAAGACTGCACCACGTTCACCTCTTCCGGAACGGCTACATTCTCGAAGAGTTCTCCACCTCCGGGCTCGAAGAAGCTGAGGCCACAGCCTGGAGCTGTCTCGACAGCTGCCTTCACTGCGGCCCGCAGGTGTGCTACAGTGGCAGGCATGTCCAGGCAAACCTCTGCGTACACGTCACCGCCGAGGGATCGGCACACCACGTGTTGCGTTCCTGGCCTTCCCTCGGCTCCATTGTGGAGCTCTCGCACAGGACTTCGCGACCTTGAAATTGCAGACGAGCGCCTGCCTCGTGGCATCTTCTCAGTCTGCCGGGTGCATTGCACATTGTTGCATCTCCAAACCACCACGCTTCCCTATGCTTTGGTTTCAACACCCTGTACCGTCCCAAGAGGTCGAAGCTACTAGGGACATCTGAGAGTGTGAGCGGGTTTCCAATGGCCACAGTCAGGCTCCGGGCACTGTGGCTGCGGGAGGGATAGCATTGCTCAGGGCTCGGCAGAAAGAAAGCAGACAGTTAAGTTTTGAGGCGGTTTCGACTGGTTTCGAAATGTTGAAGCACAGGGCTGCCAGAGCTGCAGCCTTCCGCGCGCGTCTCCATCACGTGGTTCTTCGACTCCTTGGCCCCCCTGGCATCAGCCGGTGCTGAACGATGTTCACAGGTTCTTTCGCCGGGTCTGCATGGTCCGGTACGACACATAAGGTGACTAAGAGTCATCTTGATGCTTCGACTGTTGATGAGACGCGCCGCTGTCTGACCTGATGTATGCCGAGACCAAGGTATCGAGAGTGAGGCTCTCGAACAGAACCTGGTCAGGGTGATCACCAGTGGGCTTCGACAGGTTTAAGGGGGGGGGGGGCAGTCTCGGGATTGAAGCTGTCTCGACTGGGGTAGCAGATATGGAGACTTCAAGGAGTGCAAGGCGAGGGCAAATGCTTGTACAGGTCGGAGTGCTGCAGCGAGCCCGAGTGCTCAGGCCATGCAAATCAGCACCGAACACGCCCAAAGCACGGGAACGCAATCTGCCTTGGCTAAGATCAGGAAAGCGAACCACAGAAGCCCAGCAGAGCGAAATGCTGTCATCGTGGGAAGAAACACCTCGGAAAACAGAGTGCAAAAAGGGCTCGCATAGAATGCAATCCCAGGTCGCTGCTATAGAATCGGGGCACAGCTCGCAAGGCTCTGCAAAGCGCTGCTTTGAGATGTCAGGGCGGGTCCGTCTGGTGGAGTGTCTAGTTGCGCACACTATCCGAATGTCGCCTCGCAACACTGACTTCATTGCCAAACTTTCCGAGGTCCGTGGATTTAAGAAGCAGGTGTGAATGCTCGGCGCTGACACATGCTGCAATCCTGTGCCGTAGCAGCATGTGAATGTCTAATGTGACCAGGACACATCCACATACTCACCGGTCACAGCTGCTACGAACCTGGGAGCTGCTGGGAGCAAGGAAAGTGAGGTGTTGCCCATGCTCGGAAGCATCTGAAGCCTCCGGGCTTGAAGTATGTATGTATCTAGATAGATGTGTATGAACATTGGTGTATGATGCTAACTAGACATCAGATGAATATAAATTACGGTATAGATGCAGCGATAGGTGCCGATGGAGGCAAGGATGGGTGGCTTACATACTTACGGACGCATGTGAGTGTGTGTGTGTGTGTGTATATATATATATACATATGTATATATATATATTCCAAGGAAGACGAGGCAGCCCAACTTGTCAAGAAGATAGCTTAATACCCTAGGTATCTGTAAATATGTGCGTTCACGTATGTGTGTGCGTGTGTGTGTGTTGTGTGTGTGTGTTGTGTGTGTGTGCGCGGTGCATGCGTGCTTGTGCGTGTGCGCGTGCGCGTGCATGTGTGTGTGTGTGTACGCGTATGTCCATGTGCATGTGTACGTGCATGTGTGCGTGTGCATGTGACTGTGTATGTGTGTATGTGTATGCATGTATGCGTCTGCATGCATTTCAAACTCCACAAATCCTGTGGTATGTGTGTGTGTGCGCGCGTAAATACGTGTGTATGTGTGTGTGTGGGTGGGTGGGT
>CAJNJA010013029.1:0-12837 GCA_905231915.1 Symbiodinium necroappetens | reverse complement strand
TATTCATTTATGTATTTATTGATTTATCTTTTTATCTATTTATTTATTTGTTTACACACACATAAATATATATATATATATAGAAACATAGAGACTATGCAGGGGTAATAACCATTGCTTATTAGTCATCAGTCGGAATGCTATGGCCTCCCCAAGCTGGCGCGAATCACTTTCGCCCCCTGGAATCCACAGACGGGGCACCTGCAGCAGTGGTCGGAGGTGTCTGAGGCTTCACTAACGTGTGCCCAGCGGGCATTACGATGAATCTGCGCTTGGGCTGAGGAGAGCACACATCGGAGCTCGCGAAGCTGGCTTTTGCGTGCGTGTCGCAGAGAACATGTTGGCAGGAGGTGATCCAGCATGCCTGTGGCGCAACACTCGGACAGAACCACCAGCGAGCTCAAGTGAAATTCGCTTGGCCACCCACTACCACTACTCCTCCTCGTCCTCCTTCTCCTCCTCCTGCTTCTGCTACTGCTGCTATTGCTATTGGACCATCACTGCCAGAGTGCGATGAGCTAGACAGCTCTGAACCCGGCCACTCGCACAACGCTACCGGCCAAGCTGCTTCCATGGAGTTCGAGCATCCCCGGCCATCTCCGGAATCCCAGTTGCAAGAGAGGGCCTGGAACCGCTCCAGGAGCGATACATCCCCGAGATTGGCCATCGGCAGAGTGCCTATTCCCCTAGAACTCTGCACGCCTGGCTCGAGCCTGGGATGTAATGACAAGAGGCAGGGGCCAAGTCTTGCAGCGTCAGCACTGAGCGAGTGATGGCACCGACAATCACCGCCCTGCCAATATCCTGAAAAAACAAGCCCTGGCATGTTGGAGGAGAGGGTTTGGGGTCTGAGGGGCCTGGTTTGGGGATGCAGAACTGCATCCTTCCCTGTTGTTGCAGGTGTGGGCAAATCTTCAAGGACAGTCGGCTGATTCTCAACTTCGTCTCAAAGAAACTTAAGGCACCCACGGACGACCGGCCGAGGTCGTATAGTTGGGCAACCTGGGTGTTCGGAAGGCTGCGAGCGCTTACTGGCGGCACCGCCTTAAATCTCACGAGGTTCCTCTGAGTTCCCAACATCAGAGGAGGCCCAGCGTTGAAAGTAGGTCCCATTGGTGGTGGGCAGTTGGGCTGGAACCTGAGACACAGACTCGCAGGGAAGGATCAAAGCTCAACAAAACAAGTCACTAGACCGTGGACGCAACAGAGGCTACTACCCCTCCTCCTCCCTGTTCCTCGCTGCTCCTGATCTGCTAGTGCTACTGATACTGCTGTCGCCACTACTCACTACTCCTCCTACTGCTTCTACTGCTACTATTGCTACTACGACCACCACGACCACCACCGCATAACACATGCTTCCGGGCAACGGCATTGGAGGAGGAATCTGGTGCGGTTGATGGCCCGCCTCAGATTTGACAGTTCTGACGACCGGTGTCGGGTTCAGCGCTGGTTCTGACCAACACTACCGAAAATCACCATCATAGCACCAGAAGCAACGAAAATACTGATAGTCTTCTGAGCTTGAAAGTGCCTTCCTACTTCTTCAACGAAGTTCGAGCGCGGAAGAGCCGTGTCAAGACCGCAACACTAGAAGCTCAAAGAAAGCATTACATGTAGATATGGGCGGGAAAACCATGTCCTTCAAGGCAGGCGTACTACAAAACCCTTACCCCACTCATTCTCTCACTTGTTCCGCGCCTCTCTCTCCCAGGCGCATGCGAATCCCACTCCTTCCTCTCCGCAGGCCGCTCGACTCTCTTGCTCTCCCACCCTCTCGGGCTCTTCCACTTCTGTGTCTCTCTTCTTTGCTTGCTGGCAGTATAACCACACCCGGGCTGAGCCCGGCGACAAGAGCCGAGTTTCCTGAGAGTGTGCTGTGGACATCTCGAGCCTTCGGCGCTTTCACTCTCTTCTTCAACAACCAGGCCCAAAAAAGTTCAAACCTTCTAGGATAGACCTAATATATAAGGCCAGAAAGTTTAAAGTTCTCGGATTGGCTATCTAAGTTCACCTTTTCAGCTCAAACCTATCAGAAGGCGAACAACAACGCGAAGATTGAACCCTAATTACACCCCAAGTCCCACCAAGTCGAAAACCAAAACCCCCAACCAAACAAAAAAACTACAAAACCCCCTGCTGCTTCGGGACTCACCGGCATTTTGCATGGGGTTTTCCTCCAAGGCGCGTAAAAGTTTGGCGGCCCCCAGCCCGGGTGGAATCCCTGGCCTGACACACTTCCGAGAGAGTCCAGTGTAGGGGTTACGCACTGACCGTTTGCGAGGATCGAGAACTACAGGGCTTAGATCCCCGAGGCTTCTTTGACAGTCAAGGCAAATAAAGACAAATAAATACAACCAGTGACAATAAACGTCCAAAATGACAAATAAAAACAATAATAGACAAATCCGGACACATAGAGACAATGACAGATAAAAGCACAAAAAATTTTTTGATATGTGTTTTTCGGCAAGACAAGTTCTTACAAGTTTAAAGACGTTTTTTGAAAACCTTTACATAAATACTTGAAAACTATTTATTTTTTTACTTTAATTTTAAAAAAGAAGAAGCTCGACGATGTACAGGCTGAAGAAGACCTGGCACAAGGTGTTGTTCATCGGTTTGTCTGAGGTTTTGCGTTGTTGAATGCGCAGAATCACACGACTTGGCTTTTTCTGGCCGCCACACTTCCAAACACCTCGACCATCCTTCATCTTCTCCAACATTGCAAGAGCTTGGGCTAGCTCACCAAGGAATGACTCTTCAGGCACCTGCAAACCATGGCACTCTGCCTTGCATCATCGGCTGTGCTTCTGATTTTGCCGACGCCCTCGAAACTCTTTCCCACGGTGCCCTTGAAGCTTTTGCCATTGGAGCCTTTGAAATAGCCCTTGCTTATTGCCTTGCCCATAGAGACACCGCTAAAGTTGCGGTCCTTCGATACTTTCTGATTATTGTTCTTGTGGCGGTGATAGCCCTTGCTGATTGCCTTGCCATTGCTGCCGTTCCTGCCCGTCATGCCACTTTGGCCCTTGGCACTCTGCCTTTGGAAGGACTCGTCGTCTTCACGGTGCCAGCTGAAATAAGGCGGCGCCAAGTATTCTTGAACTCATTAGTTCTTTTATGCGGCAAAGTTACTGGCATGAGTTTGATCCCAGTCACCATACCGAAGATGTGCAGTACCAAAGCATCCACATGCCGCCAAATGCTCCTACCAGTCCCGTGGCTCACATGGCCGAGATCTGTCATCTCTGTTCATAGCGATGACAATGCCAGGCTTTACCCGGAGCTTGCGGATTGGGCAAACAAGACTGCCAACAAACAGCTGCCGCTCGCAATGGTCGCAAATCAGAACAGCATCCATGGGCCACGTCCCGACATCTTGCTGGCATGGTTTCGGCGCTGTCTGCCCATTCCATGCTTTGTGCAACTTCATGTCCAGAGTTCAGCAATCTTGGACCTGGCGCCTTGCTTCTTTGATCCATTGATCCAGCTTTGCAGCCTTTCGGAGCATATGCAAACCATATGTATGTTAGTTTCATGACTCGTTCCAATCTAACAGGACCTGCTGCAATCAATGCATATGCAGGGCAACCTGGCCTCCTCGTCGTTATCATCGTTGGCAGAGGTGGAAGAAGCCGCCAGCACCGGAATTTGAATCAATCATATATGATTGAAATAAAACACCTTAAAAACAAATAATCACAAATAAAAGCAAACAAAATCAAGAACCATCGAATTCCATGAGATCTTTGCGTGGACCGAGACAGCTGTGCTGCAACGAGGCCGCCCCACGCCGAAAAAACCAGCCGTTGGTAATGGCTATGAGCGGAACATGAGCGGGGCATACACCGGCAATAGAATTCTAATTTATTGTAGGACCGTCCGATCTGCAAAATCGGCAAAGTCGAATGGACTCCACTTGGAACGACGTTGGAAAGGTGAGCAGGCCATTCGCACTTAACCAAATACGTGACAAAATGAGGTTTTAGGCCGAATATTAAAAACCCTTGATAAACTAAACCCCGTGGTTCCGGACCCTCGCAAAAGGCCAAGGGTAGAATCGTCAATCATAAGTATAGGGTTGTCAAGGTTCTGTAAGGTAAACATAATAAGGGCTATTCCATACAGGAGCCTCAACCACTCGACTAGGCTTTTCTGGCATATATACGACAATTATAGAACGAACTCAGCAAAAGTACAACTAAATATTGGAGCTTTGAGTTTTGGGGGTAGGGCCAGGGCTAGCAAAAGCAGCAGAGTTTAGGTTTTGGGGCGATATCTATGAGACTAACAAAACAACAGTGGAGTCCAGGGTTTTTTAAGAGTTTAACAGTTCGTAGCCCTTTAGTATTTAAGGTTCTCTTCAAAGGTTGTTGGGTCCAAAACCTGGGTGCGGGAGTAAAGCGCGGCCGGATTTGGGCCAAGTCCTCACCCCAAAGAGCCCAACACATGTCCCAGGACCCACGTAAACCTATCCACAAGAGTTTAGTTTTTCCCCCTTGGAAAGCTCTAAAACATTCCAGAACTAGCTGGACCTTCATGTTCACAACAGGGTTTTGAAAGCTCGACCGCAAGTATGGGTGCAGCAAACTCATTTCAGAAAGACTTACCACCGCAGTGGCTTCTTCGATAGTTCGAAAGCGCCTCTTGCAGATCGGTTTGCCGACGTTTTTGGCTCCTCCACCTCCTAGTCAAAGCAAAAAGAGGCAGCAAAGCCAGCGTGAAAGTGTGGGTTCCTCCAACCCTTAAGCCCTCAACCTTCAACCCTAGACCCTAAACCCTAAACCCTAAACCCTTAAGCCCTAAACCTTCAACCCTAAAGCCTAAACCCTAAACCCTTCAGCCCTAAACCTTCAACCCTGGACCGGGAGGGGGCCTTGCGGTGCGGTCGACAGTGGCGGGAATGGCCTCGAGTCGGATAAGGGTTTAGGGTTTAGGGCTCAGGGCTCAGGTTTTAGGGTTTTAGGGTTTAGTTTAGGGTTTAGGGTTTAGGGGCTTAGGGGTTTAGGGTTTAGGGTTTAGGGCTCAGGGTTCAGGTTCTAGGGTTCAGGGTGTAGGATTCAGGGTTTTGAAGTGGTACTCTGCTCGATTTGTTCTCAAGGTTTAGGGTTTGGGGTTTGGAGGTGTCAAACTAAGCGACGGAAGACGCATATGCTGTAAGTAAGCCCTAAACCCTTTTTTGAGCAGGGACTGCAATGCACTAAGCCCTAAACCCTAAACCCCTAAACCCTAAACCCCTAAACCCCTAAACCCCTAAACCCTAAACCCCTAACCCCTAAACCCTAAACCCAAGCCACCTACCCCGTAGGTCACTCATCTAGTACCCTAATATAGTACCCTAATATAGTACCCTCATGTAGTACCCTAATATAGTACCCTGCTATAGTACCCTAATATAGTACACTAATATAGTACCCTAAATAGTAGGCTCCACGGAAAACCTACAACTCCTGATGTGATTCGCTACTTCAAACCCCGGAGCTCGGGAGCTCAAAGGCCAAGGCTTTTGAGTTTAGGCCTTAAGGATTTAGGGTTTAGGGGTTTAGGGGTTTAGGGTTTAGGGCTTAGGGTTTAAGGCTTTTGAGTTCAGGGCTTAGGGGTTTAGGGTTTAGGGTTTAAGGCTGTTGGGTTTAGAGCTTTAGGGTTGAATGCTTTTAAGCTCAAGGCTCTCAGGGTTTAGCGTTTAGTGCTTTTGAGTTTACGGCTCTCAGGGTTTAAGGTTTAGGGGTTTAGGTTTAAGGCTTTTGAGTTTACGGTTCTCAAGGTTTCATACGCAATGAAATTGACAAGGGTATGCGCCTTGACGTCGTAGCGGCTTGAAGCTTTGAAGGTTTACAAATGCACCGTCTAATCCTTGGTTAAGGGGTATTGGGCTCCGGCAGGCCCGCCGAAAGACGAAGATAGCATAAAATCAAATCAAATCACATCATATCATACCATATCATATCATATCATATGATATACTATCATCGAATACCATACCATATCAGGTCGTATCAGATGATAGAATATCATATAACACCAGACCATACTCGTATAATATCAGATCAAATAGTACAATATAACAGAATATCACATCAGATCATGACATGATGTATCATCTTTTACCATACCATGCCATACCATACCATATCACAGAACAGAACAGAACAGAATAGAACGGAATTCAAAAGCACTAAAACCATGCCATACTGATATGATATGCCATTAAAAAACATCACAACAAGAAGCAGCAAACCACTAGACTGTGAGCATGCCAATCTAAAGCCTAAAGTCCTAAAGTCTAGGACCGAACTGCAAGTGCAACCGACTCCACCATTCCAACTGATCTTCTATGGGTCCCTGCGCACCAAGGAAACAGCTGTCTAGAATCTAGAAGATTAGCTGTGGGGTTAGGATGCTTTAGGCGCATTTAATAGGAGCTTTAGAGATAAAGTGGCCAATGTTTGCGAGCTGAGGCTTGGGTGTTGCTAGAACCTAAGCGTTTAGACGGGCGTTTCTGTTCTGAAACCTCGGGATCATGGCTCGTAGTCTGCAACTCAGCTTCTGACCTTACACCCAGCCCCGTTTCAAGTCTACCTTAGGCGTCGGCACATGCTCGGATTGCCACATTGGCATGTTGCCATAGTCCTGGCGAGCAAGGTAGAGAAACTGTGGAGCGAAGCCTTGAGGTAAATGCAGGATTTCAACAGGCTTTGTGGACTTTGGGGTAATATTGCTTTCAGCATCCACGAATCCACACCAGTCGGCTTCGACTTCTTCTCAAGGGCAGATTCGGCTGTGGCGGGTTGTGTTTACGCGCCGCGGCTAAGACCAAGTAGGCTGTTCTGTGATTTTGCACATCGCCATGAAGAGACAGCATCAAAGAAAGAAGTATAAAACGGAACTTGCCGGATGCGGCTATAGGGACCATTCCAAAACTAAATGACCGGTGACAGGGGATCGAATCGAAAAGAACATCATCGCGTCAAAGTTCCCAGCCACATCAGGAGCAGCATCGTTCTGACCGTCCGCATGTATGGAGTACCCGGCGCGAGCAGCCAAATTTTGATCAAGACAGCAGCATCTCCTAATACCACACACTCTCTCTACGAACACGGCCTAAGACTAGCAAGACAGGACACGTAGAAGCAACAACAATAACAAGTTGCTACTGAGAGATATGAGTCAATCCCAGAAGCACTACTGAAGTTTGAAACATCATTATCCTCATGCCTTTTCAGGAAAGCATCGGGAATCTGCGCTAACCAGCCTGAAAACACGTTCCAACTTTCTGAGTGGTTCACTGTATAAATATGATGAGGAACCCATAGAACAGCACTAGCAATCATGATCATAATCCCTATGGTCCTTCTGGCAAGTTTAAAGAACCCGAAGAGCAAGTCTACTACAATATTACGCTAATCATGGTAAGCTTACGGAATCCAAAGAATGGCTCTAGAGATCGTGCTTGAGACCCCCTCAGCTACACTCGGGCACTTAACCCTAAACCCTAAGACCCGTCGGCCCTCGGCTACCCTGAGAAGGAAGTGGGCACTTCGAGGCGCAGGCGCTCGGCATCATCGAGGGTGCAAAACCCACCTGCACCCCAGGGACACTCTGAAGGCTTGCAAGTTCTGAGAACTTGTGCGATTCAACTAGGGTTTAGGGTTTAGCGTGAGCAGCGTTTCCATCACATGCTTGGGCTACAAGAGAGTGTGAGATACTGAGCTTAGCTTCCGATTAGAAGTGATGCACTTGCCTTACTGTTTGGGAGCGAACCTCGGGAACTCTGAGCCTACGACGTGAGCATATCGGTTAGCTCCGGCCGTGGACTCACAAGGATTCAAAAATTAGTGTTTAGAGTTTAGGGCTTAGGGCCTGGGGGCTTCGGGGCTTAGGGTTTCGGCCAGGGTTGAAGGTTTCAACTCGCACGCTCGCGGGTTTTAGAGTTTAGGGTTTAGGGTTCGGGGTTTTGGGTTTAGGGCTTACTTTGGCTGCACGTTCTCCACGGGTTGTGTGCAGCTACTGTGCACTGCACAGGTTGGCTTGGGAGGCTTTGTTGGCGAAGGCCCTCAGGCGCAAACCCTGACCCTCCCGCCCGAACCTCCCAACTTCCCAAATGCATGGGGGGGGTTCTTTAACTGAGGGCTCGTTGGGGTACTTTGGGTCAGGATCCTAATGATCCTATCAGTTACATGTCTACTGGAGTCTCTTAGTCGTTAAAACTCAAGTCTGTGAACCCTAATTTTTAAAACCTAAACCCTAGACCCTAAATCCTAAACCCTAAACCGTGGCACTGTGAAGGATCTAGGGAAGCAGGAAGGTCTGCCTGGTCGTCCATGCAGCCCATGGTCATGGGTGGTGCCTCTAAGGGAGAGTGCGCGGCTTCGGGTCTGGGGTTGGGTTTCGGATCTCCAAAAAGGGAGGCTCTCAGCTCGAGGTGCAAGGAAGTCAAATCAGGGAAAGTCTCTGTAAGCACACAGCTGTGCGACAACTCGCAGGAGCAGAAGCTGTGCGAAGAGACCATCGCACTCTTTCCTACCATGGAAGACCTCAAAGCCTTCCATCTGTTGAGGCTTCTGTCTTCTGAACCAAGCGGCTAGAAAAGGATCCGAACGATTCCTAAACCCTATCCGCCGTATCCTGCCTCCACATGTGGAGATTGAACATCGTACGGGCTCATGTTCACCTCGAGAGGGGGAAGGGTGCTTGAAATACTGTCTGTACCTCGAATTTTGGGTTTACGAGTTGCAGACCGCAGGTGTTCGTGTAACTGTCGGTACGAATGTTGGATGATGCGCGCGTAGGCTACTCTTGAAAATCCTACATCTGAGGAGCCTTCAAGTGGGGCTTCATTCGATGTGTCTGAAGGCTCGAGGGCAGTCCAGATCCATCCTGTAGCTGTCATGATCACTTGTAGAGCCCATCTAGAACCTTGTAGATCCCTTGAGGGAAACCTTGCAACATGGAAATCCGTAAACTTCCACCTTGAGGTCATGAAGGCAGCGAGAGCCTTTGAGGCATGTGCCACTGGAGGCAGTGCGCCCGGAATGCACTGCATCTGTTGGCACGGCGCCTGGACTCAAGGCTGGTCCAGGTTTAGGGTTTTGGGTAGGGTTGAAGGGTTTGACCGTTCAAGGTTTGGGGAAGTTTGCGTTTCGGGATTTTGGGGATTTAGGTTTTGCGGTTATTCACTCCTCGTGTTCCCGTTGTTATTGGGCTTCGAGCCTGCTATACAATTCCTGCTATGAAGCCCAAACCCCACACAGGGCGGCGCTGCTTCCGCTGACCCATGCCAAGCCCTAACCCTCTCCCCCCCCTCCCCCTCCCCCCCCAAAAAAAAGGCACACACACGCACACAAAAGCCACAGTCTACATTGGCTGCCTACCCGCGCGAAGTTCGAGGCGCGAGCTAAGCTCGACCCACCCGCCCGCCCACCCACCCAAAGCCTTCGAAGGCCACCCTCGGCGGACCAAGACACATCAAACAAGCCTGAAATGCATTCGATGCCTGCGGGCCGGGGATCAAGGCCATAGGCTGCTGCCTGGCCATGGAGATTCTAGGGCGTGCGCTAGCGAGTTAACCCGAAACCCTAAACAGTAGTGGCCAACTCCAACCACCAACAATTAAAGGAAACTACAGGTGGGGAGTTTAGGGTATATTATAGGGCTTCCATAAGGCTTCTATGAGGTATATAGACCTTCCATAAGGCTCTTATAACGGTAACTACCAACCTGAAAAATGTCCTAGAAACCAGATCAAACCCAAAGCTCAAACCCTAAACCCTAAACCCCTAAGCCCTAAACCATCAGCCATAAACCAGCCTAAACCCGAAGCCGGGAGAATGCAAGGCACATGGAAGCCTTGAGTTCATGAGCCCCTGCGTCTGAATGCTCTTATCCCCAAGGCCCAAAAGCCCAAAGAAGCGACAGGATTCCAGGACTTAGGTTGTATGGGGTTTACGGCTTTAGGGCTTTAGGGGGTTTGGGGTTTTAGGGTTTAGTAGGGTTTAGGGATTTAGGGTTTTAGGGTTTAGGGGTTTAGGGGGTTAGGGTTTTAGGGTTTTAGGGTTTTAGGGTTTTAGGGTTTAGGGTTGGCCCAACTTCTACTTCCTTTCAGGATCCTCCTTGCGGCACTCTCCTCTTTGACCACGGTTCATATTATACAGAGCAAGGGTTCTGGCGCGGTTGCAAAGCCTCGGCCCTGGGGTTTAGGATTTGACTAATTCAGAACTAGGAGACAACACACTTACGCTTTAGCTTGGCCGATGTCTTCTGTCCAGCTCGGGCCCCCGGGGAACCTTCTTGACGAACCCTTAACCCTCGGCCGGCATCACCCCATGGCCGGAGTCAAGACGGGGGAGGTGCCATCGCCTGAGCCTGCAGCGGGCATCATCTGCGGATTCGCAAAATTCCCCGATGTCAGTGGGAGCCTTTGCTTCATGGGAGGCTAAGATCGCGCAGTGCTACAAGCACTGAAGATCTGGGATGCTTCAGAGTCCGAGGAATCAGAGTTGAAGGGGGCGTAGATGTGGGGGGAGGATACCAAGGAGGGCACTCTAGCGCTTTAAGGTCAGGGTTTCGGAGCCTCTCCCTGTTGTCAGGACCTCATTAGCTCCCGCCTGTCATGCTGCTGTCCGGGGACAGTTGCCGACTGCCCTTCTTCTTGACACCTGCATGCGGGCCGATCTGTGATTGAATTCGGGATCCTGGCGTTCCGGGTGTGTGAGCACCTGAAGTTTATGTGGAACTGAAAGGGTTTTTAGGGCCAAGCAAGATACCACCAGCACCAGCCTGCACGACGGCGCTTGTCGTGGTCAAAATGACAGAACCTGACGGAGGGATACTAGCTCATCCACGGGCCTCTTGAACCTATCCGGACGGACTTGGAAGCGAGTGGACCCGGCGACATCCCGAATGCCAATCCCGGGGTCTCGAGCAGGTAAGAAGTGACTATGCCATTGCTACCAGCTACCACTGTGACTGATAGTGCTTGTACATACAGCTCCTTTGAGTAACCTTCGAGGACAAAAGGACAAGCCGGCCGCATATACCCACGCGAAATCATTTTGCATCCCGAACCCAATGCCCTTTTGCAACTGGCTTGCAACGTCACGCTAGGACAACTGACTCGTTCCAGGCTGCCCTCGTGACAGCAGGGACTGTGAGGCTGCTGCAACGGAATGGCTGAGACAAAACAGAACTGAACCGAACGGTGTGGGGTTTAGGGTTTAGGGTTTAGGGGTTTAGGGTTTAGGGTTTTTTTTTTAAGTGGTTTAGGGGTTTAGGGTTTAGGGTTTGTTTTTAGGGTTTAGGTTTGGAATGTCGTTGAGAGGCCGGCAGCACGCCCACTCACAAACACACCTGAAACCAGAACCCCAAGCCCCAAACGGCCCTAAACTCTCGACCCACCCCCAAAGCCCCTCAACCCTAAAAGCTAAACCCTCAACCCCCAAAGCCCTAAACAAGAAAGACCTGGCTGGAGCCTGCATTCGTGGCCGTTCTGGCAGCGACCCTTGGGATGGAAACAGCAGCGCTTGCAGTCCCCTGGCGCCGGGTGCCCCATGGAAGGTTTCGGCTTTCGGCGCTCGCAGGTGGAGGTTTCGGACGTTATGGGGTTCAGGGTTTTGGGGTCTAGGGTTTAGGGTTTAGGGTTTTAGGTTTTGGTGGTTTTTAGGGTTTTAGGGTTCAGGGTTTTGGGAGGGTTTAGGGTTTAGGGGCCAGCTTCGACGCTTCAGATTTCTGTTTCAATTCAGACTTCCTTCGCAAACGACTCGGACTGTCTATGCTCGAGACGTGGACGTGAGGCAAGGAGCCCAGACACCACTGCTGCTGCGACTCCGAGTCGAGCGTACGAAGCCGGGAGCCTGATTTAGGGTTTAGGATTTACGCTCTCACGACTCGGACATGCCAGGCGAGGTCAATGGTACGAGGTCGGCGTGAAACCGGAAGCAAGGACCCCCAGCACAGAAGACCAACTCCAAAAACCAGAAATCTAAGGGGTTTAGGGTTTAGGGCTTAGGGTTTAGAAACGTAATCCGGGCATGGCCAAACACCGTGGTTGTCGAGATCACGATCAGCTGCAAAGCACTTCGCCAAGTGTCCCAGCCGGAATCACGGTGTAGAACTGTTCTGTTGAACTTAGCTTAAGCTACCATAACAAGGAAGCATTCCATGCAATGGTTTGTCGTGATGACATTGAGCCTCTTCACCAGAGCCCTACTCTCTTCCTCCCATAAAACCAACTAGGCTCCGTAGCAACCCCATGTAGAAATTCAGAACCCTAACGCACGATTCTAACAAGGTGTTCAGCCACATGACAATTAAGTTCGTAGAAACAACAAAAAATCGGTAAAACTCTGCGTAACCTTGCTGCTACGATACTCTAGAGTAGGTTGCATAGCAAGAGCCCCCTCGACACAGAAGGTCAGAGAGCTCTAAGCGTGGCTGGGCGGCCCGTGGCATGGCCGATGGAGCCTGTCAGCGGAGTCTGAGTGCAAGAATGACAGGGCGGCAGCCGTCGTGGTCGACGTCGTCGTAATACTGGCAGCAGCAGTAGCAGGAGCTGGAGCAGCAGCAGAAGTGTAGTTTCTGAGACCGACCTTGCACACCAGAAACAGCTCCCTAGGGCAACTGGTCCGAGTAGTGATAGTAGTCGTCCTCGTCGTGGTGGTGGTGATAGTAGCGGTAGCGGTAGCGGTAGGGGTAGGGGTAGGGGTAGGGGCAGTGGTGGTGGTGGTGGTGGTGGTGGCGGTAGTAGTAGTAGTAGTAGTAGTAGTAAGTAGTAAGTAGTAAGTAGTAAGTAGTAAGTAGTAAGTAGTAAGTAGTAAGTAGTAAGTAGTTAGTAGTTAG
>CAJNJA010013028.1:0-12837 GCA_905231915.1 Symbiodinium necroappetens | reverse complement strand
AGTGGGAGACCGGGTGCAGCGACAACCACGGACGCTGGCTGCGTCTTCTGCAGCGCGGCGCGGTTCGAGCAGCTGAAGAACACGCGTCGCGGGGGCTTGGCAACATCGTACCTACTTCGTCTGCCGCAAGCGCATCGCGAGGAGGCTCTACAGCGCATCAAACTTCACGGTGGGAAGCAGCTGCAAAAGGACTTCGAGCTTCGAGTGGTCCGCCGAGAGCAGCGAACTCGCGACTCCCGACCTCGCCGTGGTGTGCGAGGCCAGTACAAGCGCAAACGCCTCGGAGATGCCTGGGGCCTCGCCGAGAAGACGGAAAAGATCGAAAGCAGGAGCCGAGAAACAGAGCCGAAGCTTGCAGACAAACGAGACAAGTCCGAGAAGGCAACGAAAAAGGACAAAAAGCACAAGCACAAGGACGAGTGAGCGGTGTCCAGCAGCAGAGATCGAATGTGCTCACAACGTTGCGGTGCGAGCTTGGCTCCCGCAACATAGTTCGGCTAGGAATCGACAGAAAACGAGCAAAGCTGCGAGATGAATATGATTGCACGACCACGTGGCCCTGGGGCAAGAGCGTGGCCCCACGTCTTTGCTGAGATAAGCACCGAAACTTGCTTGACAGACAGGCTAGGTTCGCAGCTCACCAGTCGGCTCAGCAACTCCACGCTTGGCACAACTTAGAAGATGTCGAAGTGGAGCGATCCAGCCATGTCACAGGCGCAGCACGCCGACCCGTCCACAGTTCCTGTCAGTACGCGGTCGCGGAAGGAATCCGAGCCGAAGACGGAGCTCTCCGAGGAAAACGACACGCTGGTCCCGACAGCTTCCGAAAGCAAGGTGCGGGGCCTAAAGCGTGCCGGTGTAGTCCAACAGCAACTGGCAGGGCAGAAGACGACGCCACGGACCACACGACCGCCCGAATGCGCGACGACGACGTGAGGCCGGCAGGAAAGGCATGACGCGGGATGGAGAGCAACACGCACGATTCGTGCAGGCTGCCATGCAAGCCTACCGCGACATGACAGTGTATCCCGAGACAGACGACGAGGCAGACGGAAATCGTCGAGAGGTCTATCGCGGCAGCCTCAGAGCATCTAACAACAAGGTCAACGGCGTTGGCGGTCTGCACTCCGGCTTGCAAGCCTGGGTCCAAGTCATCTGTGGTGGCGCAACAGACGCGGTGGCGCGCATGAATGAGAACACACAGGCAAATTGGTAAAACTCCAACAATCTCTGACCGATCCACTGGCGGACTGAGCGAGTTATGGCAATAGTACCATGGCCTATGTTTGCAATCCAACATATACACACACACACACGAATGTGTGTATGCTTGCATATAAATAAATAAATAAATAAATATATATATATATATATATATACATATACACACATACAAATATACACAGACAAAAAATCAAATGTTTATTGAATATAATTATATATCACATATATATATATACACATAACAGATAGATGGAAAGATGGACAGATGGATGGATGGATGGATCATGGATGGATGCATGGATGGATGGATGGATAGACGGATAGATACACAAATAGAGAGTGTATGTGCTTATGCATAAACCGCTTATATATCTTTGTGTGCATGCAATAATATAAGTAGCACGTGTATAGAGCGCCGCACTTGCACATTTGTCCATGTGTCTGTCTGTCTGTCTGTCAGTCTGTCTGTCTGCCTGTGTGCCTGTGACTCTGCTAGCCAGCCATCCATCCATCCGTCCATCCATCCATCCATCCATCCATCCATCCATCCATCCATCCATCCATGCAGCAAGACGTGCATATTGATGGATGGACAGGGCCGGCAGACACGTGCTAGTGTAGATTTTTTCCCAGGCTTCATCTTTCCAGCGCCCCAGCCTTCCTATGGAGCACAGTCGTACAAGAGGACCGGGGCTCTTATCAAAGTGCCGTTGAGGTTCCGGGGTTCGAAGGTTGCCCGGGTCGATGCAGGTTCGGAGTTTGCCAAAGCGTGATCTGTTTGCTGCCACAGCTCTGCGAGGAATTTGTGTTGGATCCCTTGGAACAGCGTCGGCCACCGAAAGGGTTCAGGAAGGAGTCCTGCGTGGCATGGTTGAAACGATTGATGGGGTGCCCATGACGACGGCGATGGCTGCGATGGTAATGTTGGCATTCTCGGGCGAGAGCTGTACCCGTAGTCACGACTATGCCTACACCTATAGTCTAACGGCACTGTCATGAGGATCCGCTGACGCCCTGGTTGATGATGACCTCTGAACCGTGAGTGTCATCAGATTCCGAGGTCATCTCGCCCAAGCGCGTCGGGGAGGAGAATGCCAGCGGCATTCCCTGCCTGTGGCCCTCGACCCAGTGCCTAGCGAGGTTTCACCTTCTCTGAAGAGACCTCTCTTTTCATCCCTAAACACTAAACCTTAAACCCTTCTTTTTTTTGGATGTGGTTTTGGTATCTTCGCTTTCGGAGGTTCCCGGCGCCCAAGGCCGGGAAATCTTGTGTTGGCTGAATCCTTAGACATCGCTGGGAACCTTCTTTGCCCGAAGCTCTCCGCAGGCTGCCACGGTGATCCTCTTCTTTCATGCCAATGCGGAGGTGCCTCGAGTAGTATAGTATAGAAGGCTACAAAAACCATGTTTCAGAAGAGCCTTTGCGGTTTTTTTGGGTCCGACGGACGGGATGCCTTGCCCAGGACCTGGGAATGTCCTTCGCGGTGCTCCGCCACATCAGGGATCAGTTCAAGGCCGCAGAGTTCTTCGCAGTCGTCCGAGAGCTTTCAGACCCCTTTTGCGCAGGTGAACGTCCTGGCCGTGGAGCGACCTGACTCTACCTGGACCCTTAAGAACCTCCCTTTTTAGGGTTCCTGATTATGCGTGACGACCATCGTCTCACGACTTGCTGTTAAAGTGGTCCGTGAGACAGGAGCTCATGGCAAGAGTCATGCATCGCCGCTTCATATTCGGATGATCATCAGAAACGCCCGAGTCGCCATGCGTATCAGAAGGGGAAAGTGATACTGAGAGAGGTCGCCGAAGTTATGAAGCCCTCGCGCCCTGTCAGGTACCCCGGCTATGGGCTGCTTCACCACATGGAGCCGTCAGAGGTGGCTTTTCAGTTCTCTTAGGAGATTCCTGGGTTCCAGGGCAGAAAGGACAGATTCCTGGCAAGTTCTCCATCTCTCAAATCTTGGCCTTGTCGCCTCTCTTCTTTTTTGTTCTTTCCTTAAAGCCTGAACCCATAGAAAAGAAGAAAGTCATCCTGCTCTTCTGCTCCTTGCAAGCTCCTTGCATGAAGTCAGCATGTCTCTGCTGAGCTGCGAAGGATGCCGTTTACGAGGTCGCCCTGAGCTCAGAGAGGGGCGGACGTCAGTTTGATTTTGTAGGGTCGAACCCCACATTCTCGACCGAGCAGCAATTCGAACTCAGGGCTTCGAGCCTGGGGTTCTGGGCTTAGGCGCTGACCGCCTTCCGTTTTCTGGTGGACGAGATCGGAGTGAGATACTCCCAGATCATCCTGTCCGGATCCCCGGCCTCCTCGTTCCCTCCCCCGTGGCCTCCGCTGCATCTTTGCTCGCTTATGATTTGTGCGCTGCAGAGCCACGTTCTCGGGGGGGGGGGGGGAACCATGTAGCACGAGAGCAGCCCCCGACTTTCCTCGATGTTTTTCAATAAGCCCCCACAACTCGAGCTTGGCTTCACAGGGGCTGCCCTCTCAGTTCCCGTCGGAACAGAGATGAACAGAGTCTTCAGGAAACCCACATACAGCCCCAAACCAGAACAAAGGAAACCCTAAACCCTATAAACCCTAAAACCCTAAAGCCCTAAAGCCCTAAAGCCCTAAAGCCCAAAGCCCGAACCCAAAACCCCCTAAAGGGGGAGTTTGAAGCGGACTTCAGTCCTCGCCCCCCGAAGTAGCCCGCGGGTCCTCAGGTTTGGGAGATCCCTTGGCAGCGGACCAGCGGTCTTCCTGGCTGCCCAATACCCGGTGGGAGGCCCTTTGGGCGGGAGCCCAAACAGAGCATAGCATAGGATACACAGCATCTCTAGATAGAGATAAAATGTGTGTGTGTGTGTGTGTGTGTATGTGTATATATATATATAATATGTATAGTTATGAGTGCAGAATAATATACACATACACGTACATATATGTTCAAGTACAATGGAATAGAGCCTGTATATGAGACCTATAGACCTCTTGCACAGCAGACTGCACCCTCCTTTCGTAAATCTTGTCACCGTCAGGCCTGATTTTGGTTTCGGCTTTCTCCTCCATCAAGGCCGCGGTACAGAGTATCGTGGGGCCCGTGCCTCAGCGGTGCCATGCAGCTGCTAGTCAATGTCTCAGCAAGAAGTGTCTAGAGTGTTTAGGGTGTTGGGGATACCGACAAGCCACACTGCGAGTTGTATGTTTAGGAGTCTTCAATTGTGCTGCATCGGAACCCGGCGGCATGCCGTAAGCTAGTGATTACGTCTCATGCTTTCATGACGATGTAGTACATGTGTCTTGCCTTGCAGGTCACACTGCCTTCAAGCATTGCAAATGCAACCCACTCCTTTGCATTGCTGCTGTGCAGCGGGGCACATGCCAACGCTTTGCATTCCACTATTGCGCGTTCGATGATAATCTGTTACTTTTGTCCGAGTTTTTTCGTATCGCTTCGTGTTCTTCAGATTTATTCAACGCACGGCTGTTGAGGCGTGTGGTCGCGTGGACCTTTGCGGAGCGCTTCCCCAACGGCCGTTCGGCAACACAAAGAAGCTCTGACTCCTAAAGCCATGTTCAGGTGTGGATTCAGCGCTTTCGAGTTACATGGGCGGCCAAAAGTAGGGCTCCTTTTTCTTCTTCTTCTGTGGTTGCCTTAGCCTTGTTTGTCTTGAACTTGTGATCTTGCTCAGCAGCTACCTCTGCTCTCCTGATCCGAGCTTGAAGGGTCTTGCCTGCGTGGTGGGGAGGAGGAGGGGGCGGTTGCTCCGGTAACACGCGAGCGACCACGACCGCCGATGCTACTCCCACGACCACGGCGAGGACGACGACTACTGCTACTGCTACTACAACTACGACTACTACGAGTAGCAGCTGCAGTCATAGTGGTGGTCCTGCGCCTGCTC
This sequence comes from Symbiodinium necroappetens, assembly GCA_905231915.1. NCBI lineage: Eukaryota > Dinophyceae > Suessiales > Symbiodiniaceae > Symbiodinium > Symbiodinium necroappetens. The sequence goes on along the minus strand of CAJNJA010013028.1, from coordinate 7,731 downwards.
CCCATTTCCTACTGCTGCCGCTGCTACCGCTGCCGCTGCTGCTGCTCCTCAGGTGGTGGTAGTGGTGGTGGCATTGTTGGGATTGCTGCTACTGCTGTTGCTGCACCAGTTCTCGCGTATCGGGCAGTCAGGCAACGTGCACACAGACAGTTGCCAGTTGCGCACGCTTGTTCGCCCCTCTGAGGTCGGATCATCGCGAACGTGTGGCTGGACTTGACTTGGTTCGTTTATTCCGACGCTTTTAGGGTGCGATGTTCAATACACCGTACCTCTGCGGGGACTAGCCTTTCGGAGTATTCTTGGATCCGAATCCAGGTCCTGCTCCACACTCTTCATCCACGGGGAGTCCGACAGCCAGGATCCTGGGCCGGCGGAGTTCACTGAACTGATTCATGTGACGATGCCCGCATCCTCCTTGAGTGTCAGGGTCATCGGGAAATCGGCTTGTTGCTATGATGAAAATGATGACGAGATGAGGATGATGGTGAGGATGACGGTGATACTGACGCTGGTGGTCGGCGTCGTTGTCATCCGGTCGTCGTCCGTCATCGCCTACGGACTATGAGGCTTGATCCCAGCGGAGCATTCGCTGCGGCTTTTCAAGCGCTGCCCGGAACCCAGACGGCAGGAGTCATGCAAACTGACCTCATTAGTCAAAGCCCGCAGGCCGTGCACGCAAGCTTTTAGTCACGCCGCCGAAGATGGAGCACAATTCGAATCTCTTCGGCTCGGGACCTGGTGAGAGCTGAGCACACCGTCGTCCAGCAAGGGTTGGGCCGCCCCTTTTTCGCGAGGTGATGCATCGTTCCTGGCAGTGCCAGCAATCCACTTCTTCGGATTCCCTGGTGCCTCGTCTCCGAACTCCTTACCCGAGGCCGAGGGCCCCCCCCCCCCCAAGACTTGTCCAATTCTGGCCAGGCTACTACACAGCTTCCCCGCCCAGAGCTCGGCTGAGCGGAGCAGCGGTTTCCCTCTGGCGTCGACAGAGCCCTCTTTCTCGCAGGCCTCGGTTGCAGGCACATCTCTTTGAAGATCCCGCCAAGAGAGCGCCGCGGCCTTGGACTTGCTTACGCTGGAAAGCTCTGACAGTGGCCCCCTCCAGGCGGCTACTCAAAGAGAAGAACAAGCAGGCGACCTCGGCGACCTGCCCTGCCCTGTTGCTGCTGGCAAGCCGCAGCACGTCGGCGCCCGGCAGGAGCCCCTTTCCTCGCTCACAAAGCCTTCCTGGCTTTGTGCCGGGGTCCCAGCCGAGGTTGCACTGCGCGCGCACACTGTTCGCAGACATGTAGAGTCAATATACCGACTAGCAGAGCTCGGAGAAGACTTGAAAGCCTCATTTTTCCTGAGGACTGCTTGGCCAAGGGGGATGCTCAACACCTGGATGCCCGGATGCCTGGAAGCTCCGCTCTGTGCGCAGCCCTCTGCAGTGAGTGGCAGCAGCCGAGGTGACCTTCTGCAGACAGGAAAATTCTGTCGAGGAGAGGGAGCTTTTTTTCTGGCCTTCTGATCCCAGCACAGCACGGAAAAGCTGATGTGGGAGGATATCACCATCCGCTTTCACGAGCCTGGGCCCTGTACTTACGCCGTGACCGAGTGTGCGGAGTGGGCAGCCGAGGGCCTCCGCTCCGGGGGATCCGAGTCAGATCAAAGGCTCGGGCCATCCGAGTTCTCGGCGTGCTATTGTGGAGATGAGTCATTCTCTAATGTCATCACATTATTTTTGGTTCACAAAACGGAGCCTTTTTGTTGCACCAGGAGACCTCGGGGACCTCCAGCCCTCGGATGAGCCGCCGGCGAGCGAGAAGGTGGGGGCTCTCTCAGACGTCGGGGGAGCAGGTGCTTCCCTTGGTTTCGGAGCCAGGCGCCGCTGAAGCCGCAAAGTCATCCTGACAGATGCCTGGCTGCATTTTATTCCGGGCCTCGGCTCTGTCATCCTCGTGCCTCAGCCGCAGCAAATCGCAGCAAAGGTGCTGCAGACAAGGAGAACGACAAGGCGCGAACGGGGTCGTCGATCCGTTCAGCGAAGAGCAGAGCAGTAAGCACATGCTTTTCCTCGAGAGGACGCCGCGCTCTTCCAACAGGAGCGACAGGAGAGGGAGGAGCGTGACGGCGCCGACCCCAGGAGCAAGTCAAGGAGCGCGTGTGCTTGTTTTGTTACAAAGTTATAACCACCATAATCACACCCCGAAGTCTCTAAGTCTTAGTGATCAACGGAGCGACTTGCAACATGTTTCACCGCCAGCTTTTTCTTCTTGAGAAATCTTATTTATATTCATTATAGTGCCGTGCTAGAAACTTTGGACGTTGTCGATGTACCAAAATGAAACGGGACCCTGTTTGCATCGAAATCTCGTCGAATGAGCCACACATCATGCCTTCCGATTGCTAGGCTCATCACCGCAGTCTTCGTCACTCTGCCGCTGTTCCCATACTCCCACTCCTACTCCCTCGCATATTACTGCTTCTGCGGCGCCACGACTGGGATTCGGCACTCCGCGAAATACCCCTTCCCCACAGTCCCCACACCCTGCAGGCCCCCCGAAGTCAAGAAAGGACCCCTCAGGCGCAGACTCCCTAAACACCCTAAAACCCTGAAGCCCTAAACCCTAAACTTCCCTAAACCCTAAACTCCTAAACCCTAAGAGGAGAGACGGACGGGGGGGGCGGCGCCCGGTAGGAAAGTTCCGCCCTCAGAGTCGTTTTCTGCCCCGAGGCCTCGCTGAGTTGAAGGTGGCCGAGGACATCCCCCTGGGCCCCGAGCCGCGTCCAGGGGCCCAGAGAGACGGCGGGTTCTTGGAGGGCTTCTCTAGATGGGACTTTCTAGGGTTATTAGGTTTTTAAGCGGTTTTAGGGTTTGAGGGTCTCCCCTCCTCTCCCCTCCCTTCTCTCCTCTCTTCTTCTTCTTCTTCTGCTTCTGCTTCTGTTCCTTCCACGACTAGAGGCTCGCCGGCGCCGGAGGACGGGAGCAACGTCGTGATGTCCTATGCCACGTGAATGCTCGAAGCGGTTGGGCTCGGCGCCGGGCACCTTCCTGTTTACGGCATGATAATTAACATCTAGAAGACTCTAGAATCCCTTATTATTTTTGGCTCATACAAAGAGAAGGTAAGCCATGAAAGCGTGTGTGGCTGCCCGGCACCAGAATCAGAAGGGCTCGCACGGACAGCTGGCCGCGGGGCGCAGGGCCGGGAATCGCCGGCTCGACTCCGCGGCGCCCCAAAGGGAGAAAAAGGGGGGAGCTTCGGCTTCGCCCTCTCCTTTCGAGTTTCCGGGGGCCTATCGACTCCCTGAGTGTGTCACCCCGTCCGAGGATAGTCTGGCGTCGTAGCGGCCGCAGCGCTTGCGAAAGCAAGTTTGTGGGCATCTGCGGAGCCAAGTATACCTGAAGTGTGGAAGACGCCTAGCTTCATCTGCTCCGAGATTTGCCCGCGAGTTGCCGGTGTGGCCGTAGCCAATGCCATGTGGAGTCGAAATCCGGCACTGTTCCTCAGCCTCTTGAGCTCGTTCTTCGTTGATGGCGAGTGGGGATTCCGAGCTCACTTGCAGCACACCTACTCAGTAAGCACCTAAGCAGTCTCAGAATGTGGATTCCTTGTTACTTTTGGGTTCAAGATATTTCTGAAATACTTGACCCCGATCTCGTACAGCAGGTCAGTCAGCATCAATTCACATAAATCCTCTTCCAGCAGCAGACCTACACAACGTGTCCACGGATGCATGATGCTCTAGACTCAAACCTAGACGGTGGAGGAGATGCAGAATCTGATCCGAATGAGAGGAGCTCCCTGGGCCCCTGCAACATGGCGCCACGCTGACTCCAGGGCACCTGCGCAGCCTTGCGCCGAGCACTGCAGAATTTGACATGTTGGTAGGTTGCACAGGGCCGTTGGCCGTTCAGTTTGATCCTGCTTTCTACGCAAGCTTGCTAGATCCCCACTTTTCACGCTACTCCGGGAACACCTGCTTCCATCTGTTTACAGGCGTTTCGATCTGCGTGCCATTGATGTTCCGCGCAGCCGGCAGTGAGTCCTTGGATGGCTTGCAGCAGCTCTGGAACTAAAAGGTTCGCGTGCAATGCATCTGTCAAGCATCCCCGACATAGCCTGGACACAGTTGATGGTCCCTCCGACAAGGAACCTCAAGTGGGACACATGACTCTAAAGACTCTGAAGAGAAATCGCTGCATCCAACCAGGCGAAATCCAAGAACCTTCGGAGAAAGACTTCGCCAGGTCTCGGGCGAAGCCTCCAGCATCGTAGTTCTTGACGACCACCTGTATCATGTGGATCTCGATCTTGTCCTGTAAGGCATCTCAGTCTCCTTTTTTTGGGCCTAGACATAACTTTTTCCTGCGTGCACACATCCCCTCTGCCTAGCCCAGCAGCCCCGGCCCAGCCCGGCCCAGCCCAGGCGAGCCCAGTCCAGCCCAGCCCACCCAGCCCAGCCCTGCCCTCCCCTCCCCTCTCCACTAACGACATCAAGAGAAGAAAGCTGCACATGGCGTGAAATTTACGCCCTGGTGCATGCACTCCTAATGGAACCAAAAATTGCGAGTCTGCAGCCAACGGTCCTGAAGGCCGAAAGAAAAGCCGATGGTTTCATCAGCTTTCGGGGCTCGGCACCCAAGCAAGCCCAAGCACAGCTTGTGACAGCGGGCCTTTCCTTTTGCAAGACCTGGCCTGTTCTTTCGGCATGGGGGCACCTCTGTCCTTGTGCCCAATTCAAGCGTTTGAGTGCGCAGTGTTGAGAAGATTACTCTGAGCTCAGCTGCACGGCGACTCCCAACGAGGTTGAACAAAGACAGCTAGCTTGCCTGTCCGTGCTGGCAAGCCTAAAACCGTACACCAAACCCCAGCAACCCCGACATGTAAGCTGTTCGCGGCTCCTATGGTGGCCCCAGCTGCTTTCGCGTTGGTTTCAAGCCAGCGATTGGGTTTTGAAGCTAAACCCAAAAGGCCGAGAACCGCTGCTGCCCAAGTCGGGCGTCTCCGCCGTGATGTCCTCGAACTGGCTGCCTCCAATTTCGCTGGCCAGACGAGTGTAATTAGGTCCAGGGCGTCTGTTCCTCGCCGTGTTTTCCTGCTAAGCCACTAAGCTCTCCAGGACCTCCTCCCTGGGAGAAGCCCTTCGTATCTTATAGCTGTTCTGGGCTGATTCACCGGCAAACTTCGGCTCAAGGCTGAAGACAGCAAGCAGCTGGCGAGAAGCATATTGGATAAAGGGTTGTGCTAGAAGATGTTGTAGCCCTTCTTGAGAAAAAGCCACGTCCTCACTTCTGGAGACTCTGCCTTCCATCCCCCTTCGCAAGCATCCGACCTTTCCGAAAGCAACGGCCATCATGGAAGGGAGGTGGTGAGACATTTCTTAAAGGAGTTTATTGGGAGGTCTATAGACTATAGGGGTCCACCGGATCCATGGCAATCGCGGCCTGGCCATGGAGGAGCCACAAGGACAAGGCCGGGAGCTGGGCCATGGGGGGGGGGTGTTTTGGGGGCGGACGGGTTCCATGGGGAGGGGGAGAGGGGCTCTTGCGGGCTTCGTGTGCCCACCATGGTTCCTTTTTCTTTTCTCCGCGGCAGCATCCAAGATCTCATCGCGAGTTGTTAGCTTCGAGGGAGCGCAGTGCCAAGCATCCAGAGACATGAACCCGCGCTCGTGCGCTGCCTTCACGTCGTGAGGCGGAGGTACCCACATGCAACGCAACGCCGACTCGCACTCTTGTTTTTGCTAGCAGCGGCTACAGTTGGGCTGCCCTTCTGGTTCACGTTCATTCGGACACAGGCCTCGGCCCCGAGCGCAGCGGCCGCTTCAAGGGCGTGGAGGCGCTCGCGGGCGCGCGCGGGGGCGGCCGCAGGTTTCTTAGATCAGGCTTTTGTTTGTTTGCAGCCCACGAAGCTGAAGGTTTTGGCTCCGATGGTGAAAGGCTGGGGCGCCTTTGCTCGCGTGGCATTCTTGTGCAGTCCTGTGATTTGCCAGGGGGCACCTTGCCTCTGCGGCTGGAGAGTCTGAGGATCGGCGACTCTGGTGTCTTGTAGTCTCTGCTGCCTTGTTCCACATGCAGGTATGGAGCAGACCTCGTGTGGGGTGAGGCCCGGGACACCGACGAAAGCTTCGACGGTACGCTTGGAAGTTTCAGGAGATCATCGACCGCAAGATCATCGGGGCCGTCCGCACGGACGCTTGGCCGCACTTTTCCCGCTTCGGTGGCTCGGCTCACGCTGGCTGAGTAGAGGAGAACTCGGCCTTCGGCGTGGTGGAGTTCGTCTCCCCAGATGAGTTCGGGCCTGATTGGAGATGAGAGACCTGCTGCGTTTTGCAACAGCAAGCAGATGACGCCCGCTTTTGCCCTGTCAGTCTAGCTGTAGATTTGCACAGCACCAGTAGTCGAAGCACTGACACAAACACCACACACTCCTTTCCTAGAGTCCTAGACAACTGCGAGGACGTCAGCAGCAGTAGCAGCCAAGTAGGGACAGAGAGTGACGTTCAGTCAGCTTTTCCGCCCGAAGGGTGCCATGCAGGTGCTCGGAATGCAAGGAGCGAGGAGCGTGGTACGAGGCCTCGCCAGTGCTGCTCGCCCGCCCAAGTCGCCGCACCTTCACAAGCGCCCCAGCGCTCCAGGCACCGTTGCCGTGTCCCCCGCGCCGGCTCCGCCCAGATCGCCACCTCCAGCTCCGGGCCCTCCGGGTGCGCCTCCTACGCCGGGTACCCCTGCCGTGGCAGAGGCTCCACCAAAGGACGTGGAAACTCTGCAGCCGCAGAAGACGGAGAAGACGGAGACGGAGCCGCAGCGGTATGGGCCCTTGGACGTGAATCTAAAGCCTCGAGACCAGCTTCGCCCTCTGTTGCCGACTTGGAATCCACCTCCCACTCGGCGGCCCGAGCCCGACGAGCTCGAGGTGAGCACTCGGCTGCGGTTCCTCTTCGAGGAGCGCTGGTGGGCGGCCACTGTCCGGGAGGCCTACGAAACGGAGCTGCGCGTGGGCTTCGACGGTTGGCCCAGCCGCCACGACCAGATCGTCCCTCGCAACAGCGGCCGGCTCTACCTTCACGAGTCCGTGCACCCAGACTACGAGGCGCCGAGTGCAAAACCCGCTTTTGAGTGAGAGAGACGGAACCTGCCCACCTCTCTCGCCCCCAAGTTGAAGCAACTCGGATCGAAGCGCGTCCTCTTCCTTTAGACCTGCGGACCAGGCGCCCCCAGCGCCGCAGCGCTTCCAGCGGCCCACGGCCACGGATGCTGAGGGAAATCCGCTTCCGGCGCTGCCCCGGGCACCGAAGCCCAAGGTGGGAGTCCGTCATCAGCTTTACGGGAACCGGGCATGTATAGTCGTGCACAGAGTGCATCTGCCATCAAGCTGAATCAAGCCTGTAGGTCACAGAGTCTCAGGCATTCGCCTGCTTTCGCCACCAAGGTCTATGACCCCGAGAAGGAGCGCATGAAGCGGGCTTTGAGACCGCCGCTGCCCTTCAATCCGGAGAAGGTGACGCAAGAGAGAAGTGAGAGCAGAAGCGGAAGAGGAAGAGGAAGCCAGGAGTACTAACAATGACCAATATTTATGGTAGGAACAAGAAAATGAACACTGGTAAGTAGACAGGGAAGATGAAAAGCAGCAGCAGCAGCGGCAGCAGCAGAAGCAGCAGCAGCAGGAGTAGTAGTACTAGTAGTAGCAGTAGTAGTAGTGGTGGTAGTGGGTTCAGTAGCAGTAGCAGCAGTAGCAGTAGCAGTAG
>CAJNJA010013026.1:0-12839 GCA_905231915.1 Symbiodinium necroappetens | reverse complement strand
GTGGTGGTGGTGGTGGTGCTACTACTACAGCTGCTACTCCTACAATCACTACTCCTGCTCCTACTACCACTAGTACTACTATTCTTGCAACAACAATTACCACTACTAACTACTACTACTGCTGCTGCTGCTGCTGCTGCTGCTGCTGCTTTTGCTACTACCGTTACTACCACCACTACTCCCACCACAACCTTCACATGCCCTTAAGAAACCCTCGAGAAGCCCTCGTAAGACTTGGAAACGTGTATGAAGATGTTAGAAACCCGTAGGAGGCCTTGGAGAAACCTGCAAGAGGTCCGTGTACAACTTTAAGAAACGTTGAGAAACCGTGAGAGCGACCACTAAGAAGCCACACAGTAAGTTTTCATCCTCTGGGTTTCCCGAACTTCAATGTTATGCAACATGCCGCGGCAATGGTACCGCGAAAGTTCTGCGACATGTTTTCGCGAAGAAGGTCATTCCCGGATGAAGGAATGTAGATCAACAGCCACATGTATGCCAGTGGTTGTCGCCGTTTTCCAAGACAAGCCAAGGTGCGCTTGTGGTGCGACCTTGTCAGCAGATGCGGCAGGCAGATTGAGAGTTGCCTAACCAACGGGCCTGATGCCTGTCCACGTGTCAATGTGGCTTCACATTTGGTGAAGGAAGATTGTTGCACCATGTCTCCAAGCAAATACTTGGTCGGAGATGATCGCGGTCTCTTGGGCTTCATGGACACTGTGCATTCTTGATATCATTTCCGCCGTGCATGTCGATTCCGTTTTCCAAGGGGAGCAGGCAGGCGTCGGAGAGGGCTCCACGAAGATGTGCACTTGCACAGGCCCTCTCAAGGACAGAGCCCCTCCGACAGATGTCATGTGGTGCACACTAGTTTGAACGATTGGTTTTTCTCCTCTCTTGCAAAGGACGGCCGCTTTACAGAGCAAAAGGCCTATGCGATGCATGGAACACTTCTGTTTGATCGCTGATCTTTGTTCTCGGCTGCGTTTCATTGAAAACCAGGTGGCGCATGTACGGTTCAGGTGGACAGTCAGTTGCCGAGGTATGTCTGCAGCCAGTGTAGCATACGTTTATTTAGAATGCTTATGTTTGTGGGTATATTTGTGTAGATGTGTATGCAAAATCGTAGATTTAGATGTGTATGTGTATATGCGTATTTGCCATTCACTCTCCAGTGTATGCACACGTACTTATATGCCTCTGCAAGCGCATGTCATATCGTGTCACTGTGGAGTTATTGACACATATGTTTGCAACACGGCCGTGGTGAAACAGTAAACATGGGCTGCGGAGGCGATCGATGGCGCCTGTGCGCGACTCTGGTCGCCATGCAGTCCGATACAAAAGGCTCTCACTCTACTATCTAGCGCTCTTGTTGATTCGCTCGAGACGACAACTGCAGGCGCAGTGCTGCTTGCCCATGGCTTAGTTTGCAAGTTGCTTGCTGACCTGCTCCCACACCAACAACAAGTCGGCCGAGAAGAAAGCAGCCAGGTCCGAACCAGCTCGGATGCGGGAAGGGAGCAGCTTGATGGCGAGTTGGGTGTTCTTTTTGGGCAAACTGGTACTTCAGTTATTGGTAGTACTGGCAGCAAAGCATGACATCTCAGGAGGAAAGCGGTGCTTTTGTGCCGGACCATCTCCGGTGGGGGCATACAAGTCGCAGAAGGCGACGCCGGCAGTGACATCGTAGCATCGCAGAAGTCTTCATGTCAACTCGGCAGGAAATCGATGAGGAATGCAACAAAATCGTGCAGTCGCATGCTCAGTGTTGTGAAACTATCTTGGGAACCCCTCCCTCTCCCTGCCTGTTTTGGGCGGTTTGCAGGTCCTGTGACGACCTATCAGCAAGCGACTGTTGCTCGCAGATGCCAGCACAGGCTGGGGAGCGTGCTTCGAGATATCTACAGTGTTACTTTGTGCAACTGGGTGAGGTTCGAGTAAGCGACGGCTATGAACGGTGCTGGTGCTCGGCACCTTTCTCTTACGGAAGCTTGCCTCGCACTTGATGCATGCAACTGGCAGCTACCGAGCAGAGCGCTGCGACCATCAGGAAACATCTCGTATTCCCAGCAGCAGATCGATTTTGTCTGTTCGTCGGTCCCAGCCTTGGCCACATTTGGTGCTCTGCATACAAAAATAATCTGCCACAATGCAGGCACAACCTCCTACTGTGGACCTCAACTGACACACGTGAAGGTTTCGGGCTTCGGGATGCAACATTTCAGTCCCGGTGAAAAGCTGAAGGCCCAGACCGGAGACTGGAGAGCAGCAAGAAAAAATGTCTCATGCATGGGCCTGCATGATATCTGTTATCTGGCATTGAAGATCTGCTTGATGGCAGGCCGCTGGAGGGCATGGTCTTAACACCGTGGCGACCCAAAGCAGTTTCGGGGACCGCCCTGCGTGGGTTCCCATGTCCTTCAGGTCGCAGGCTTCCCTGCTGTCGGATCTGATGGCAGATCACGCTGCGGGGGCGGACTGGAAGTTGTCCCGCAACAGTCTGGATGTGCGAACTACATGGACGGAGCTACGCTTGCATGGTGTTCGCATGCAGTCTGGCGCGCTAGGACCTGGCTTTAGTGGGTGAGAAGGGCTCCGGCAAGTCTGCAATCGTTCTGCACCTCAGCTTCTTGTCATTAAAGCTTTTGTCGAAATTTGCAGTCGACGGTTCCAGGTCCGTGCTTTTGCGGCCTTGCTTGGCTACAGGCGAGATTCTGATGATCAGCAGTGAGCTTGCAGGTACGTTTGCATGTTGCAGGACCCGCAGTCTCTTCTGCTATCGGGACATGAGCTCTCGCGACCTCCTGCAGCGCCGCATGTGGGGCCCAGAAGATGCACCTGCGCAAAGGAACAAAGAATCCGAAGAGACTTTGACCTGAGGACTGATCCACTCGGTAACACGGAGTGGAGGGACTCCTCCGTCGTGGAGGTCTGACCTTGGGACATCTTGGGACAGTGCAGCAGGCAGGCCCAAAGAATGCAGGCAGCCATTTGCGGCGACCTGGCCATCCTCGATGGTGTCCATCGTCTTGCCAAGGCGAAGTTGGGGCACAGGACCTTGTGGCAAGGGCTGAAGCCGAATGGTGCTGCAATAACGCTTTGATCGCGGCTTCCTGCTTTTTCAGGGCAGTCTCTATGCCACCTTGGCACCTCTGCTTTCGGACCGTGCGTGCGCTCTGCCGGATGGGACGCTGCCCCCTAAGCTTAGGAAGGAGCTATGAGTTCCCAGGCTGTCAGTCCGCCATTATTCTTGTCGCCTGCTACAGGCTTCTGTGCTCTCCACGATTCTGGGAGAAGTGGTCAGAAGGCTCCTATCCACTGCATTGGCAGTTACAGGTTGCAGACACTTTTTTTACCATAATGTCCTTTTAAGGGCAGTTGTCTGGTCGGTTTTGAAGTCAGAGGCGGCAGCCTGGCCGCACTGGGCGCTCGCCAGGCTTGCCATGTCCAGACCACATTGCGCTAATGCGCCATTAGGCGCCCATGCTCGGCAGGTGCACCCGGCTTTTCGGCTCATAGTGTGTGGGGAGACTCCGGAGTCCCTGGGCAAAGCTGTCCCACTCATCGGATGTCACGAGCTCATGCTCGAGCCCCAGGTCGGGACAATCTCGCGGCTGGATAGACGAGGAGGCCTAGCTCATGCAGACATTGAGGCAGCCGGACTTGAGTTGTCCTGGCAGGTTGGGACCCTTTTCCATTTCCACGCTGTCGCGGCCCTGCCCAGCCACGAACAGTCGAGCTCTTGGTCCTGCTCGTCCCTAGTAGGGTTTTGAGTTACATGGCAGAGGGCCCGCAAGCAGCGTCGCGAAAACAGTTCCGAGCCGATACACCGACACACCTTTGCACCCGTGAGCGCGAGTGCGGCGTGTCGATGCATCAGCGCGTCGTCATATTTCCCTTCGGCGCGCCGGCTGCGGGCCTCTAACGGCCTAAGCCCGCACCGATACACCGATACACGGGCATATCTGCGTATCAGGGTACTTCCGGATCCGGGTATATCGGCATAACATTTCCCTTCCGCGCAGTGGGCACTGGGCAGGGCACTGTATGAGAGTTCTGATTTAAAGATCCGGGGCGCCCCCATCGGTCCATGGCTCCATCCTGTCAGTCCAAGAATTCGGATAACAAGAAAATCGGGGTGCCCCATCAGTCCAAGGGTCATAAGAAGACTTGAGATTAAAAGAATCCGGGGCACCCCGTCAGGCCTGTGCAGTTCAGGGACAAGGCTTCGGCCCGGGAGGCGGAAAATCTTTGGCAGCCCCCAGCTCAGGACTAGGTTGGACCATGTTGGACCCTCTTCTTGCACGGTGCCTTAGCTAGCTCAGGGGTATATAGTGCAGAATGCACAAAGCGAACGAGAAGACAGCAAGTTCGAACACTGCAGCCAACCGGCTGGCGATTCCGGTAAGCTTCGGCCATCCATCAACAGAAATCCCCAGGGAAAACACTCAACCCTGAACCCATGCCCTGAAACATCCCTGTCCCTGTCGAATTAACATGTTTGACGGGTCGGGGGGGGTTTGGGGGGGGCTCGGCCTGTGAGCGGGAGGGTGGTCGGATTGGGGTCAGGGCGACTATTTGCAGGCACGCTGATCGGCAAACGCAAACAAACACGAGCATGATCCTAACAGCTCTTCAGGCGAAGCTTGGCGGTCCTATGTGCTGCGACAGCAGCCGAAGCCAAGGACCCATGTGTTCCTGCTGGTGCTTGTTGTTCAGTGCCGCGCCGCAGTAAGTAGTGCAATGGTTGGACGTGCTTTTGATAGCCAGGTAAGGTCTCTGCGCTGGAGGAGGGTACAAGTGTAAAGCACATGAGGACAAGCCAGTCGACAAGCTGCTCGCATACGGCTTCAGACTCAGTTCTGCATGAAGCTTTGCTTACACGGCCCTCTAAGCCTTGCAATTGCTTAGGCCAGGCTGCCAAAGCTGCAGTCTCCAAGGACGCGGACCTCAGGCCTCTTCAGCTAAGCCAGAGTCTAAGGCATGCGCCTTTGGCCTCCTTTGGCCCCTTGGCTTTGCATTGCCTTTGTGTCGCCACTTGTCTCTAGGCCTTCGCGCACTGCTCCGGGCCTCCAGGCTTCTTGCGAATCCCGGGTCAATGCCGCTTCGATGAGCTTCGCTGCCGTCTCCGGGCAGGCATCTGTGCCTGCGGCCGGAAGATGCCGCGGGCGCCATAGCTGCAGCCTCGGTTTCGAAAGCTTCGTAGGAGACAGCACGCTCAAAGGAAGAGAAGGGGCTTTATGATTGCTGCTTTAGATGCTGCAGCACATCCCATGCGCATGTGTTCTTTCCTTGCAGGACAGAACATGCAGGCACATTGCGTCAGGCATATTTTCAATGCCCTTGGTCTTCAAGTTTTGCTTTCCCCAACCTTTTTAGATTGTCAGTGTGTTTTTTTGAAAGGGCCACCTTTGCGGACACAGCTGAGCTTTTGCCTTGCTAACTTAAGTGTGCTTGGCTGAAAGGCGCGCGCCTTCTCGGCGCGGTTGACGTTCCTACCAAGCTCTCAGCGGCAGCTTGGTAGGTAGCTCAGCCAACCGGGAGCGCTTCTCATGCCAGGCCGACAGGCTAAGTTCAAATCGTTTGCTAGGCGAGAAGCTCCTGGCAGAGGCTCGGCTGGGTGTTGGGATAGGGCTAATGAAGCCGTCAAGGTGCCACACTACGACCGTGGTACTCCAACGGCTCTGAGAAACATGTGTGGCATGATTTTTCTCACTGCCTTTCGTTCATCAGCAGGCAGGAATCCGACCCTCTCCGCGAGAGACGAACATCACGGCTTCTGAAGTTGCGGGACAGCATGCTGCTGAGGAATGCATGCAGCGTAGCTCTACACTTGGAACTTGGCAGTTCAGCTCATAACAGCACACAGATTTTCCAAATTCGCAAGGTTGCAGCTGGGCAGCGTGCGCTGTCAACTACGCACACCAAATCGACCGGAACTTGTGCCGCAGGCACCCTTCGGCGGTCATCAGCCTGCATCTGCGACAGGCGAAAAATGACAGGTTCATTTCGTTGAGACCCCCGCTCACATGACCTTACTGCCGTGGCCTGGATCGTGGCAGTCGATGCAACCGATTTCCGATTCCTGCTAGCTGCTAGCTGCTAGCTGTTAGGCAAAGCATGCTGGTGAGTTGGATTGCCGGACAGTCCAGCACTGAGTGATGCATTCGCACCACCAGCAGATGTTCAAATCTCCGGAATCCGGTGCATAACAGGCATCTCTTGCTGGTTGGCAACCAGGGCGTCGCTGGGCTTACTTCTGCACGGGAGGCGTGCTTAGAATCCGACGGTTCCTTCAGGTCGGAAAGAACAAGCTTGCAGATCAATTACTGGGCTTGCTTCGTTGTGAACGCGAGTATGCCGTCGCCTGAGGGAAACCAAGACTTGTTGCGGACAACTCCGGTCCCTTGAGCTTTCATCTGGATTGCTACTAGTATGAATTCTGTGAAGCGTAATCTTGCGGGCATGTGTTGGGATTCGGCAAAGCCAAGGATTTCAATAGACTGGGGGAGCGGAATTGAATGACCAGAGCAGGGCCATGGAGTTTTGTCCTAAGCGAGTCTGAGGTCCAACTGCACCGTGACACTACCGTGCAGAGCTTGACCCTGTCCCCAACTCTGGAGGCGAGCAGCGTGCTTTCGCGTTGTCCTTGCAAGCGGGAACCGCGCACTTGACACGCTTGAGAACTTGAGAAGAAGCATAACACCAACCGTTTCAAGCGGTAGCTACCACTTGATCCACTGGTGTTTTCAAACGGTGTGTCCCACTTGACTCGTTTAGGGTTTAGGGGTTAAGGGTTTAAGGGCTTATGGTTCAAGGGTTAGGGGTTTAGGGCTTAAGCCTTAGGGCTTAGGGTCTAGGGATCAGGGCTTAAAGTTTTGGGTTTAGCGTGTAGACGTGTGGCTTAGGGTTTAGGTAGGGCTTAGGGTTTAGGGTTTAGGGCTTGCGGTTTAGGCTTTGGGGTTCAAGTGGCACAAGTGGCAGGGCTTAGGGATGTTTAGGGTTTAGGGCAGTTGGCAGGGTTCAAGCGTGTCAAGTGCGTCAAGAGGGACATACCATTTGCAAAAGCTTGGCGTTTCCCCCAACTTTCACGCGTGTCGAGACGGTCGTTTGCATGAAATCAGATAATTAGCGGTTCCCGTTACCCCCGCTCACTTTGCTTTTGCCAGCGGTCAAGCCTGCGGCTCCAGCTTCTCAGCTTAAAGCCAGGCTGGCGTGGTTGGATGGCAGGATTCTGCACTCATTCGCGCAGCGCGCGCAGGGAGATGTCTTGTGGTCGGCAGCTTGGCCACGGTTGTCGAAGCGCGGGCGAAGCGAGAAAGCACTGCGAAGGTGGATGAAGCAGATAAAGCTCCATTGGAGGCCAAGAGCATTCTGGTCGGTAGGTCGCATCGTGCAAAGTTACAAAGAGCAGGATACACTGATCTGCACAGCTTCCTTTTGACCAGACTTCGCTTTACAGAGCTCGCATGTTGAGTAAGAGAGAGCATCTTGAGGGAGAGAGTGGTTTGCTTGTGAGGTGGTCTGCGTCCTCAAGGCTTGGATGACAACTGCAAGTCCATGGAACATGCGATAGCAACCAAACGCTCGAAGTCACAGGCTCTCGCAGAAGATGGCGAGCCGTGCTCTTACAAACAGACCATGCAGTAATGCAACAAGGCGAGCTGAAACTGTCACGGAAAGTGTCTGTAGATGGCCGTCTTGCTTCATACGCTTTCCCCCAGACGAAGCTTCGGCTCTCAGCGAAGATGCCTGGGACGCAAAGTGGAACAGTTCTCAGGCCCAGCACGTGCTCAAGCCAAAGATTGTTTCTTTCGCCTGCCTGCTATCAGTAAGTAAGTAAGCATAATAATTAAGCCCTATCAGTGGCCCTCACTCTGGACCGAGTCAACTTTCATTCCACGTCTCTTCCTGCTTCTGGCATCTTCTGGCACTTGCTGAGCATCTCTCGGACTTGACATGGTACAACTTGCGGAGGATAGCGTTCAGAATCACGTGCTCAGAAAGCGGAGGAATGCGGACATACCTGAAGAGGACTCGGAAGAGGAACCGCCCGAAATGCCAAGAACGCTATCCACAGACGAGGAATCAGATGAGTCTGGTGAAGAGCATTTGTACAGATCCGACCACGACTCCGACTATGGCGACTTGGATGTATTGAACGGTCGTGCACTTCGCGGCGGTCCGCAGAAGGTGCAGCTCTCCCGCCGCGTAGAAAAGCTGGTGCTGGACCTCAAAGAAAAGCAGGAGTTATTCAAGCGACGTCGCCGTGACCTGGCCAAAAACCTTGCCCAAAGCAACCTTGCCCGTGGAATCCGCAAGGAGTTCCTGCAGCAACAGCAACGCATCGTCTCTCGAAGTAGGCAGATGGCAAAGAAGCTTCAAAGCGGGCGCTCCCGGGCTTGGCGGCATAAGTGGGTCTTTGCCCTCGTACAGATGGACATGGCGGTGACTGCTTTCTGGATGGGAGCATCCCCACAGACATTTTACCTCTATTACACTGCGCAGATGGCTGTAGTGATGTCTTCCAAGGCATGCGATTACAGATTTACAGAGAAGCATTACTTCTTGCTGGACTTTTGCTTTTTCGCGAACTTATGTACCGTGCTGTGGCTTTGGGTATTTCCCACTTCTGGATACCTGTTCAACGCCATTGAGTCATTCTGCGGTTTGCTTGCCATTTCTGTAGTGGCATTCAGAAATTCCTGCGTCCCCCATGACTTTGCCCGCATCTCTAATGCTTATGTCCATTATCCACAGTTTCTACTCGTCCTGAGTGTGAAGTGGAGCTGTGAGGAGAGCCAGTGCTTGGGCATGGCCAAGGGTCGTGAGGCGAAGTGGTTTGTGCGCTTCTGGCAGGCATGGTCCGTCTACATGATCTGGGCAGTGGTTTATTCTTCAGTAATCTTCGGCTTCGCGCGTAAGCGCATCGAACGAAAGCAGAGAGAGACGCTGTACGGATATTTTGCCGACCAGCTTGGCTTCAAAGACAAGCTTCCACGCTTTCTGAGGCCACATTCGGGCATGATGTTCATGATTGGCCATCAAACTCTCTTTCTTGCCGGTGTAGGTTTCATATGGATTCCCTTTCCTTTGCAAGCTGTTGCAGCCCTCTTGTCAATTGTCATCTTCTTCCACAATGGAGGGCGCTTTTATGTCGATCACTTCTGGAAGGCCCACGAACGAAATACCGTCTTGTACGTGGATGCAGCCAGCAGCATGATGTCAAGCTCAGCAAAGGAAATGCCAGGCAGCTGTAGCAGCCTTGAGAGCAAAGAGACAGGCGACAGCCCTGCAAGAGCAGGGGAGGCTGCAGAAATCAGATCTTAAGTTCTGATTTTGGCAATTGAATAGTTTTCACGAAATGTTCAATTAGTCCCCCGGCAGCTGAGGAGCTGTCACGAAGTCTTTAGGGGTTAGGAGGAGAAGCCTACAAAAGTCCCGCCCTTCTTGGAAAAGAGCAGCTTCAGTGCTTCAGCAGCTCTCCGTCTCTTCACCATTGTTGCTTACGAAAACTGAGGCTTTCACTGCCCGACGGCCGTGCTCTGGTTCGTGCTTGCCTTGCCACAGCATCGCTAAACCTTACCGGCACTTCTTGCTCGACATGAGTGTTCAACCCGGCTTTGAGGTTCGAGCGACCCGAGGGCATCCGCTGGCGATTCTGACGAGCCAGAAGCCATGATGTCGGGTTTCCTTCAGCCTCGCAATAAGTGTCTTCCGTTTCTCAGCTTGAACCGGGTCCGCTCCCACTGGTCGTCGTTGGCGAGCAGGACAGCCTTGACCCTGATTGCCGAAGGTTTCTGCCCATTGCGGATGGCTTCCGGATGATAGTTCTGGCCAACAGGCACGATGCGTACTTCTATTGGTGGGGGCGGATTCGAAGGACGAGCATTCCACTCGGCAGGCCAGGATTTCCCTTTCTCGGCAATGACTTCTATCGGGTTTGTGGGGATGTCTTTGGCGGGCCTCTCAGCTTCCTTGCACAAGGGTTAGTTTGTTGGACGCAGGCTTCGAAGCTTCTTGTAGCATGCCGCTGAGATTGCCACGCTGTCGAGTACTTGGACAAGGAAAGTGAATTGGAACTTCTCCGGCAAACTGCACCGCTTGTGCCACAGGCCCTGTCCCCAGAAATGGGATACCTCTTTGGTCCAGCAGACGGAGTTTGTCATGGCTCCGCAGGAGAAGCTTGCCGCTCTGTCCGACCTTTTCTTGGACTTGCGAAAGCTCTCAGATGCCGGGCAGCTGTCCTACCCGCACCCAGGGCATACTCTAGTGTGTATGCTGACATAAGGCTGATATTTCACGTGCTGTCAGATCTTATGCAACCTTGAGGCTCCAAAACGGAGACACATAGAGTCACAGGCAGCTGTGTACAGCTGTGTACATTCGCATACCGGCGAGCGAGGGGTTCATAAAGTCCATGTGCGTAGTGGGATGGAAAGTACCTGCGATTTACAAGTTGACTGCATGCAATGCATTCCGTAAGTGAGCCTGAACGCACGCATCCTGGCTGCAGGTACTCCACTCGCGATTTGGTCAAGCTTGCAGCTCACGCACAGCATTTTCCAGGCCTTGGGTCTGATAGGACAGGTTCCAAGTCGTTGTGGCAGGGCAATTACCTGCGCATTTTGCAGCAGCCAGCGCTTGTTCTAGCAATGGTGTCGGTGAAGATAGCTGTACGTAGCCGATGCAGAACAATCTGCAAAAAAGGCAATAAAGTCGAACGATCGGCCACAATGCCGAAGCATTTGGGAAGCGGACGTGGTGGC
Source organism: Symbiodinium necroappetens (assembly GCA_905231915.1). Taxonomy (NCBI): domain Eukaryota; class Dinophyceae; order Suessiales; family Symbiodiniaceae; genus Symbiodinium; species Symbiodinium necroappetens. The sequence goes on along the minus strand of CAJNJA010013026.1, from coordinate 2,067 downwards.
AAGCATCCAAACATCTTAAGAACTGGATTTTGCATGCACAAATTTGATATCCAAGATTATCCATGCATGTACCGGTGTTTACCGGGCTGAGCCGTGGAGCCCGTACCACTCCAAACCCTGTATTTCAACCAGAATCGTTGCATAAACGTGGTCTGTTTCAGCATGATCGCCGCGATGCAATGCGTGTGGAAGTAGGACTTAGAGGGTATCATTCTCTTGCACAAAAGCGGTGCGTGAAGCTCCATGTTTTCTGTCCTGAGACTCGAGCGCTTACACAGGCTTACACTCTCATTCCAGACTTGCCCGATGTTGAAAGAGGTGATTCCTCGGAAGAGCTGGCTGCCAACGTCTTCGGCTTTGATGCGTACCAGGAGGATCAGCGCGATCGTCTGCTCAAGGCCAGCAGCGGGCATCAACTGCCCAGGTGCTGTCATGCATGTTGCTGTTGTCAGTGTTTGCTAAGCCCTGAATCGCACATGAAGGCTCTACGCCGCCACGGGTTCGAATCCCGGTTCCAGGGTGTTGTGGGCATTAATTTTTGGAAGGCAGCTTTAGTTGTGCTTCGACGTATCAGATAGCTTGATGCCAGCATAGCTTGCACCATTGTACGCGGCTCATGTTGTGCCATCATGATGCTCCTTCATGGAGAGCCACCCTCCGGAACACTCTGCTGGCCACGCTAGAGAATTATGTTGCCCACAAGCAGCAGCAGTCCCTTTAGGATCCTGCAGGGGCATTTAAGCCAACGTTCATCCTCACTTTGCTAACCTCGGGCGAGTGCTGCCGTCGCGTCGTGTTTCGCGAGAACTGGCCGTCGCTGTGCTTGCATTTCTAGGTTTGCCAAAGGGAAGGCCGGCGAGGCCAGGGCAGAGTAGCCTGGAACCTTCATGTAATCCGGGATTCCGCGTCCCTTTTGTCTTTCGCTGCGTCTGGTTGCAGCACTTGAGGAGGTATCAGGAGGTCTGCTACGAGGGATGCTGCTGTTGCGCTCATCTCATCAAACTCGAACGACCCTGCTTGCAGGCCGAATTGTTCGGAGAAAGCCGTGGAAGGAAGCATCTTCGACTCATCCAGCGATAGTCTCCGGCGGCTGAATTTGCTTTTTTACGATAGCGCCGGGCTTCTCAGCGATCGTTCCAGCAGCTTGGAGGAAGATGGATGTGTGTGTTGATACCAAGAGGTGTTCTGCATGAACAGTGCTGCAAGGCCCAACTCCGACAGTCACATGTGGTTCGTGTAATCCATGCGCCTGCGTGGTCTTGAGGTGCCTGCATGGATTCAGAGTTGTTTGGGGGTTTGTCATGACAAGAGCCCTTGCAAAGAGCTGGCAGGCTTCGATAACACTCGTGGCAATGAACTACTGAGCACAACAATACAACGGCATAACAATCCAATCGAGAAAAGATTGATCCGAATTGAACTATTTGAAATGATAATAATATATATAGACATTAGATTTATTTTTTCAATATTCCTTATTTAATGAACATATTTTCAAACACACAATAAAAACGAAGAAGAGCAACATATATGAGTTGATATATATATATATATGATATAGGTATAGGTGTGTCTGTCTTTCTCTCTCTCTATGTGTGTGTGGGTGTGGTTTTTTGCGTGTATTTCTTCCCTGGATCGGAGGATAGATATAATTAGCTACTTTCTCTCTTTCTCTTCCGGTAATTTCTCTAGCTTTCTATTCTCTCTTTAGTTTCTATTATCTGGAATTTTCTCGTTTATTTTTGAGGTCTTGGAAATAGGTTAAAAGAAATTTGCGGGCTTGCGAAGCAGGCGTAGAGAGAATATCTTTTTTATATATTTCTCATATATATTTTATATGTCATATATATATATATTATATTTTTTTTGCCGTATATTCTTCGTATATTTCTTATATATTCTTCTTTCTATTTTATATATTATTCTTTATCGTTCTCTGTATTCTTTTCACTACTTTTCTTGAGTGCTCTTATATTCTCTACTTTTCAATATTTTATTTCTCTTTGGAATATATTTTTTTTATAATCTTAAATTATTCCGATTCTATCTTTTTTTTTTTTTTTTTTT
>CAJNJA010013025.1:0-12839 GCA_905231915.1 Symbiodinium necroappetens | reverse complement strand
CCCCCCCCCCCAAAAAAAAAAGCAAATAAAATACAAAAAATACAAATAAAAACTAATAAAAAATAATAACATTAAAAAATTAAAAAAATGAAAAAAACAACATAAACAATAAAAATAAAAAATAAAGCCCGGTGGAGGCCTTCTCTGAGGGCTCCAGAGCTCCATGGTAAGCGATTTTGACGTGCACCTTGGGAGCCCGGGGTTCGGGGTTTGGAGGTTTGAGAGTTTCGATGCTTGGGGTTTTTTGGGTTTTGGGGGTTTAGGGGTTTGTGGGGTCTGGGGTTTTGAGGTTTAGGGGTTTTGGGGCTTGGAGGGTTTAGGGGTTTTGGGGTTTGGGGGTTTTTCGGGGTTTAGGTTTAGTTGTTTCGGGGTCTGGGGCTTAGGGGGTCTAGGGGTTTAGGGTTTGGGATTTAGGGGTTCGGGGTTTGGGGTTTAAGGTTGAGGGAGGTTTAGGTTGACGAGATTATTGTTTTAGGGTTTATGGTTTTCGGCCTAGGGTTTAGGGCACGGTTTAAGGTGTATGTGCTTAAGGGGTTTAGGGGCGTAAGGTGCGCATCTTCGGATATTTGGGGCTTAGTAGTAGATTCACAGCGCTTTCGGGGCTTAGGGGTTCAGGGCTAAGGGTGCCCGGCTTTGGGTGAACGGTCGCGGATACGTAGAGACTTACCCTAAACCATGTACTGGCCCAACAACTTATTGGAGTTCTACTTTGCAGATCCGTTCAGCGGTGTGTGTAGGGCGCGGCTGCCCTAAACCCTAAAACCCTTAAACCCTAAAATCTAGAAGCGAGTCACCAAAAGGTGCTTTTGCAGGGTCTGAAGCTGCTTCCTATTGTTGAGGCTTGAATATTGAGAGATACGGTTGATGATATAAATCCTGCATTACCCAAAATGAGGAATACACCATAATACCCATAGTTCAGGGTCCTTAAGGTAATGCAGGCTTGTGGTTTCTTTTAGAAAAGATCACCAGGTCTGCGGCAAATTCCACCAATCATGCTTCCACCACTTCCGAGACCAACTCCAATACTACTGTCTGGACCAATCCCGAAACCCTATAAACCCTATAAGCCCTATAAAAACCCTATAAAAACCCTATATAAACCCTGCATAACCCTATATAAACCCTACATAAACCCTATATAAACCCTGTATAACCCCTTTTTCAACCCTATAAACCCAGCACCAGCTGCCATCAGACCAGGAGCTTTGGGACCATCCATGGCCATGGTCGCCTTTCCAGTGAGACCACCAGCCGAATGGCTGAAATCCACAAGGAACATCATGAGCTCCATGCTTTCCCTCCTCCATATCGAAGCACGTAATGGCAGATGGCATCCAAGCTGCCACGACAAGCAGGATCTGCTTGCTTCTGCGGTCCGGCTGGGTTTAGGCTTTAGGGTTTAGGGTACTGCAGCCCCATCATCCTCCAAGTAAGCCCTAGCTGTTCAACGACCCTTCAACTCCCGCTGTGCTCTTGCAACGACCTGGTTCCAAACACCCCGCAGACTTCTCTACACAAGCCCTCTACAACCCAGAAACCGCCAACCACCTTGAAAGTTTTCCTTCCGAGTATGAACAGACTTAAACTAACACAGAGACATGAACAGCCTTACAAACTCTTCTGAACCACTACTAACAAAACCGACTAAATACCTACATCCCAACTGAACCCCACAAAACCTGACACGAATCCATTTAAAACAATGTCAAGACACATAGCCACCCTATAATTTAATTACACCCCTTACGCCCAGAATAACAAGATTCTTGGCCAGCTTTTCGTTTCTACTAACACGAATATGAGAGCTTGCTCTGAAACCTAGTTGCTGAGTTCACAAGCACAAAAAAGTGTACACTTTCAGTTCTATAAGGGATCATATTATCCCAAAAAGCTTAAAGTGTAGTAATTCAGCTACCAAGTGAGAGATTGCTCTAAAACCTAACCCCTGTCAGAAAGATGAGATATTACTCAAGACCCACACCCCAGATTTGCCGGGGGGGATCCCTCAACACCAAACCCAACGCACTTCACCGGAGACCCTGAACCCCTAAACAGCTAAACCCTAAACCCCCTACACCCTGATGCAAACCCTAAACCCTGAACCCCTAAACCCCCTAAGCCCCCCTAAACCCCCTGACCCTAAACCCCCTAAACAGCCACTACTCACGACCCGTAACTAAGGGGCCGAGGACCGTAGCCCAAAAAAGGGTCAACCCTCTGTAAGGGTCCAAATACTTCCTACTAAAGGACTTTGGGTCCATTTTGCGTACCAGAAGCCATAAATAAGGAATACTTTAGTAGGGCTTCATAAGCCTCAAAAGGTCAAAGGTTACCTAGTCAGCCCCTAAAATAGCGGGGGCTGCACTCTAAACTCTAAACCCTAAGCCCTACAAACCCTAAGATCCATAACGAGGGCTGCACCCTAAACCCTAAACCCTACAAACCCCAAGACCCATAACGAAGGCTGCACCCCAAACCCTGCCCTACACCCTAAGACCCATAACCAGACCCCGTTGAGGATCTGATAAAGTAGATTCCCCAAATTTGCGAACCTATCTACTAAAGGGTACTTTAGAGGACCCCCCTTGAGGAATCTACTTTTTGGATCCTCCCCTCAGTCTGGGTATTCAAGACCCATAACGAGGGCTGCACCCCAAAAACCTAAACCCTAAGACCCATAACCTCCTAAGACCCATCACGAGGGCTGCACCCTAAACCTAAACCCAAAGCCCTATAAACCCTAAGACCCATAACGAGGGCTGCACCATCTCCCGTTCCGTTAGGAGGGGAGCACCGGATGCTCGAGAAAAACACGGCGAGCGTCGTAGAGGCGGCGGCGGAATCCGCATTCGAGTAGTTCTCTAAATCAGGGTTCCTAGGGTTCCTGACCAGGATCTAGAAGGTGCCTATAAGGGTTTCTATTAGGGTACTATAATGGTAGTTCTTTACAACAAGGATTTTTTGGGATTCTTTCTATGAGGGTGCCGCATTATTTTTTGGGAACCTAAAATAGGGACCCTAAAGTAGAGAACTATCCATTCAGCGGTTTAGTGTAAGCCCCTAAACCGGTCAGGGTTCAGCAGAAGCGGTCGGTTGCTTTCGAGGATTAATCTAGGACATTTTCAGGTGGGTAGCTACCGTTATAGGAGCCTTATAGAAGGTCTATATACCTTATAGGAGCCTTATAGAAGCCCTATATACCCTAAACTCCGCACCTGTAGCTTCCTTTGAATTAAAGAGGGTTCTGCCGGGGCCTGCTAGAGACCCAAGGTGTGGAGTTTGGGGCAGGAGATGGGTTGGGTGTTCGGTTTGGGCTTGAGACGTTTTAGGTTTAGGGTTTAGGGTTTAGGGTTTAGGGTAGGGTTTAGCTTGTGCAGCAGTTTAGCGCTTTGGGGCTCCTAAACCGTCAAGCCTTCACTCTATGCCCAAAACTCGAACCCCTAAACCCTTTACCCTGAAACCCTACCTGAATTCCAAAGACCCAGTATTCAAGACCATAGGGGCTCCATTAAAGGGCACCTGGCCTAAACCCTTTAACCTCAACCCTAATAAACTCTACTTTCTAAACCCCTAAACCCTAAACCCTAAACTCCTAAACCCTAAACCCTAAACTCTACTTTCAAAAGTCGTTACCCTTACCGTAAGGTTTAAGCCTGCGAGGATCCACAAAGTAGATCCCCTACGGAGGTAGGTAGGGGTTAGCGTTTTGGGTTTAGGGTGGGAATTACCCCGGTAGTAGCATAGGGTCCCAAATGAGGCCCCCCCCAAAAAAAAACAAAATTAAATTTGAGCTGTTTCTTAGATGGATTATCAGGACCAGCAACTAAAAAATGTGGCCAATTACCCACAAAAAAAGGGATTTAAGGTTAAGGGTTTTCAGCGAGCCAGAATAAACATTTTGTGTGTTAACACCCTTCCAAGTTTCTTTGTCATAGGACACAGACCTGGACCCTGAATACACTACCTTATTAAGGACTATATACTCGGAGTTCATAGTAAGGAACTCAAAAAAGTTGGGTTTCTAGGGTCCTGGTAATTGCGAAGAACACTAAGGCAACCCTAATGCAAGCCTGAATAATTAGAACGGGCCTTTCAATGATGTTCTACGGCTGCTATTTTTGAAAGAGGGGCCATAACCCTAAGGGTCCATGTATACGTATGAGTGTACTTTGGCCCTAAAGTAGCCATATAGGGACTACATTAAGTCCTTAGTATATACTATTTGGGTACATGGACCCTAAAACCCCAAACCCTAAACCCCTAACCCTAAACCTCTAAACCCCTAAACCCTAAACCCCAAACCCCAAACCCTAACTCTTTGGGTACATGGACCCTTAGGGTAAGTGAATACTCTTTTGTACGACTCGTTCAGGCTTCTATGTCAGACCCCGGGCCCCCAAAGCCGTTCTGCTTGTAAGATGTGTCTGTTTGCGTGGTTTGTCGGGCCCCTACGGTTCATGATATAATTCCTGCATTACCCATAACAAGGAATATGCCATAATTCCCACAGTTTAAGATCCTTAAGGTAATGCAGGACTTATATCATCAACAGTAACAACTCCTTCTCGGCACGGAGCATGGCGATGTTGATGCGTGGAAACTCCTCGTAGCACAACCCCGCTAAGTACTGCTGAGGCCTGTAGGATTTCGGGGTATAGTATAAGATGAAAACATGTTTAGAACATTTTCAGGTGGGTAGTTACCGTTATTAGAAGGTCTTTATGCCTTATAGAAGCCTTATAGAAGCCCTATATATATATACCCTAAACTCCCCACCCGTAGTTTCCTTTGTAACATGGTGATATGTTGAACTGAAACGGTCGGATTACTACTAAATTATAAGAACCTCAAAAGTTTAAAGGTTGGGTATTGGGGAACTAAAAGTTCGTGAATTCCGTGGGCCACAAACCCCAAACCCGAACAGCCCGAATCGCCATGCAAGCAGTGAGCCTATCGTAAGATGCACAGGCAATCAGTAGATCTTACCTGAAACGACCACGCAGTAGTCGCTGTCGGGTAATATTGAAGACCCCAGTTTGGAATTCAATTGGCCCTTAATTGAATCACCAAAAGCGATCTCACCAAAAGATTGGGAGGTGGCATTCACAACGACAAACCTCCAAGTGATGCAATCTCGAAGTCACGCACCCTCCAATCACCTTCATGGACCCTTTGCGCACCCTGGACACTGCCGTCACGCACTCTGCACACACCTTCGCACAACCTTCACACCCTCGTCCCGAGCACAATACCGCGCATGCAACAAAACAAAGCATTTCAGCAGTCGCTATGAACATGCATATAACTGCAGTGAGCGGTTTCAGCAGTAAGAGCATATTCCAAGTCACTGAGGGTGGGGTTGAGGGTTTTTGGTGAAGATGCAGACCGCAAGCAACAGGAAAGAGGATAAAACCTACACCCTCAATACAACACTGTATTGCTAGTACAAGCTTCAAACCCTCAGGTACCTAGTCTAAGCTATCCAGGCTCCAATTTCAAACCTTTAAGCCCTTTCCATAAGCCTGCAACGGTCGCAAACAAACTGCTGTAAGAAGAAACTCGACGAACAAAGCATTCAAACATGGGTTATAAGGAAGACAGACCAACCCTGGCAATACGACTCTTAAGTTAAAAAACACTACAAAGCCCGGTGAATACACTATCCCCAAACCCTTAAGCCCATAAACCCCTGAAGCCCTAAAAGCAAGCCCAGAAAGTGGGGAGCGTGCTATTATGATGTAAGGTCAGTCCCTAAACCCTAAACCGAGTATTGGGAACCCTTAGCCCTTATAGCACCCGTATTAGGATAAGCACCTGCAAAATAACCCTTGCCATAGCTCGTATATGGGTAGTTGTCTAAATTAGGGTCCCTTTTGGTCCCTTTTTTAGGTGCCCTCGAGTTCAGGAACCAGATCTTGACTCGTGCCATATCGGTCCCTCGATTCCGATGTAGAGTCGGTCCATCTTGACGTCCAGGACTAGGAACAAGGCCGTTTCTTCGGCTTCGTCATCTTCCCTGATCGCGGACAAGACTACGGCCTTATAATTGTCTAAGTCGTTGGCCAGTGGCCCGACCCGAGGTGAGGTCGCGCGTCTGGACTTGTTCCTGTAGTAGTACCACAACCGCTTGCCGAACACGACGGGCATTTGGTCGAGACCAGATCCTTGTTCTTGGCCTTCGTCCTGCTCGAGAACTGGATCTATTCCCTTTAGTTGTTGGGTTCATAAGCAAAAAAAGTGCACACTTTCAGTTCTATATATATATATATATATTGGATCAGATTATCCCAAAAAGCTTAAAGTGCACTCATTCAGCTACTAAGTCCAGGTGCGGGTTCTGTGTCTAGGCTTGTGCCGGGTACTTGTCCTTGTCCGAGCTTCTGGCCTTCTGCGTGGTCCTGTCGCTCCCCTTTCCCATGAACCGTAATACAGTTGATGATATAAATCCTGCATTTCCCCAATAGACCATACTTCCCATAGTTTTAGGGTCCGAAACTATGGCAGTCACGTTATCTTACTGATGTTTGCCCATAATTAATAAGGAATGTAACATAATTCCCATAGTTTAGGGTCCTTAAGGTCACGCAGGATTGACATCATCAACAGAAGGACCAGGTCCCGGCCTCGGCTCTGTACGGAACCACGAAAGCCCTAAACCCTAAACCTTAAGCCCCAGTTCCAACAAGCCCTGAAGAACCCTAAATCCCAAACATTAAATCCTAAACCCCAAACCCCAAAACCCAAAATCCTAAACCCCAAACCCTAAAAATCCAAAATCCTAAACCCTAAACCCTAAATCCCTAAACCCTAAACCCTAAACCCTAAACCCCAAAGGAACCCTCTGAGCTGGGATCCTGCTCGGGAGTACCCGGAGGAAGCTCAGCGGAGCCTCCTCGCCGCGAGGGGAGATGTCGGGTTTCGAGGTGCAGGGTCTAACTGGGGTTTAAGGGCTTAGGGTTTAGAGGTTTAGGGTTTAGGGTTTTAGGGTTTAGGGCTTCAGGTTTTTAAGGTTCAGGGTTGAGGGGTTCAGGGGTTTTGGCTGCCCCCGTGCTATTTTGGGGAACTACAAATGGACCCCCAATGAGGAGAACTACCCATTTAGACTCTGGCAGGTGTGTGGAATCTGACAGGTTGGCCCTACATGGGGATTCAACAGGGGCCTGCATGGGTAAGGGTTGTTGGCAACGTCAGACAGAGGGCTCACCAAAGCCTCGAGGTTGTAGAAGCATCATTAGAAGTATAAAAAAGAACCATAACAATTTCAAGTTCAAGAGGTATAGGAGTAGAATTGCAGCTGGGTTCGGGGTTGAGAGACTTTGGCATCTCGTGCAGTAGCTTGAGCCTTTGATGTAGTAAGGGCCTAATGTTTGATCATGTTTATTTACCAGGGGAGTGAGTAACTGGGCTAACACGCTGGTTGGGGTTGCCAGAGTTCTAAGCCTACCTATAACCTACACCGAGTCACCTAGTCCTTTAGGTGTGGTATTTGAGGCTCAAACGTTTGAAGGCACAGATCCAGGATTCTTCTTCATGGAAGGTTAGGGTTTAGGGTTAAGGTATCGAGTCTGGGGTTGGGGTTTACAGGTACTCAAGAGCTCCGAAAACTCTTGATCAAGGAGGGCTGCTTTAAAGTCACCCTGCAAGAAGGACGTGCTTGCGCTATTGTTTTGTTCAACCCATAAGCAACAACTTAGGTAGCCCAGAGATCTGTCGGCTTTTGTCTACGGTGTTTTATGAAGTTTATGAGCGGTAAGCTTCATGAGGCTTGCAGCCTTCAATGCGAACACTGCAATGGAATTAGGGTTTAGGGTTTTTTGGGTTCCTTTGAGGGTTCCGCAGTACCTATACAGTAGAATGTAGTTTCGATGTTAGGAATTACTAGGAAGATTTGGGCAAGTATCCCGCAGAATCTACCTAGGACCCTTTGGTCTAGGGTTTTGGGTTGAAGCCCCAGCTTACGTCCCGAGAAGGAGAACTAATTAGCAAGGTCGGCATAATTGTAGCTGCTGTCCTGCTTTGATGTTGAAAAAAACAGAAACAAAGTCTTATCTTCAGAGGAGGATGTACCGGCCCAGAAAGACGGTCGCAGTTGACGATTTCAACTGTCGACAGCAGTTGTCCCTCTGAATGTATGGGAAAGCCCTAAACCCCTAAACCCAAAACCTATGTCTATATCTATCTGTCAATATATATATATATGTCTGTCTATCTATCTATCTATCTATCTATCTATCTGTGTGTGTGTGTCTGTCTGTGTTTTGAACCCTAAACATCCCTACACCCTGAGCAGTCCGTAATGATGGAAGGGCTTCGTGTGGTCCGGCAGCACCGTCTCTCCCCTTGCGGCGTAGGACTCGGGCGACTTTAGGGTACAGGTTTTCAGGACTGAGGTTGAAGGTTTTGGGCTTTAGGGCTCTTTGGGTTTAGGGTTTAGGCTGCATGTGGTTTTGCAGTCAAGTTTTGAGGATTCAAATCTGGAAGCTGCGGGCTCGTAGCCGTGTCACCTCCGCTAGTATCGAGTTGCTGGGGTCCTGGTCGGCAAGAAGCTTGTTTTGTAGTTTTCTTCTTGAATGTATGCAAACACGAAAAGAGAAAGGGTTGGATAAGCTTGGCAAAGAAAGTGGTGAAGAGCATGACAAGGACGATCTTGGTGAAATTCACCAGCTCTCCTGAGCGATGCGGCAAGTTCTCAATGCATCGGCCAAAGCAACGATGTTCTCCAGGTCGGACTTTGTACCTGGGGCCGCATGCGCTCGATCGCGATGCCGGCGGGGCAAGACTCAAGGTTCAACAAAACAGTTTGCACCTCAACTTCACGAAGAAAAACAATCTAAGAGGATCGAGGGTCCTCTTAGGTGGAGGTGGCACCACCTTCGGCAAGTGCGCCGCCAGCCTTTCTGCACGGACCTCCGGCGATGGAACCACGACAGATGAGCGCGTCGACCAAGATGAGGCCATCGATGGCACAAAGACACCAGATGAGGGTGAAGTGCGCCCGTGATGCGGCCTGTGCACACGGAGTATGTTGCTATATATATATGTGTGTGTGTGTGTATTTAAACCCTGTCAACCCTAAGACTCAGCCTTCCAGGCCTTGCAGGAAACGGAAACAAAAGACCGGACTATTTCCCTGAAAAGTGGAACCCTAAACCCTAAACCCTTAAAAGTAGCACCCTAAACCCTTTTCCCTAAACCCTTAGAAGTAGTACTCACAAGCCGCTTTTTGGTTCACTAGAACCCCTATAAATCCCTGGCCTATCCACTCCCACAGGGTACGGACCCTAAGCCCTAAACCCTAAACCTCTGAGCCCTAAACCCCTAAAGCCCTAAACCTGTAAATCCCTAAACCCCCCCAGCCCTAAATCCCTGAACCTCTACAGCCCTAGAGCCCTAAACCCCTAAAGCCCTAAACCCCTAAACCTCCACAGCCCTAAACCCCTACAGCCCTAAACCCCTAAACCTCTACAGCCCTAGAGCCCTAAACCCCTAAACCCCTAAAGCCCTAGAGCTCTAAAGCCCTAAACCCCTAAACCCCTAAAACCCTAGAGCTCTAAAGCCCTAAACCTCTAAGGGTTTAGGGGTCTATAGGGGTTTAGGGTTTACGGGTCTCAGGGGTTTAGGGTTTAGGGTCTGGGGGTTTAGGGTTTGGGGTCTGGGGGTTTGTCTTGGGGTCTAGGGGTTTGGGGTTTAGGGTCTAGGGTTTAGGGTTTAGGGGTTTAGGGTTTAGGGTCTAGCGTCGAAGGTCCAGGGCTGAGGGTCTGGGGGTTTAGGGTTTGGGGTTTAGGGTCTATAGGGGTTTAGGGTTTAGGGTCTAGGGTTTAGGGTCTGGGGGTTTAGGGTTTGGGGTCTAGGGTCTATAGGGGTTTAGGGTTTAGGGTCTGGGGGTTTAGGGTCTATAGGGGTTTCGGGTTTAGGATCTAGGGGTTAGGGTCTAGGGGTTTGGGTTCAGGGTGTAAGGCGTGGGGTTTAATTTAGGGTCTATGGGGTTTAGGGTTTAGGGTCTAGGGGTTTAGGGTTGAGGGTTCAGGGAACCTTTCCCAGAGCTTCCAAAATCCCTTTTTAGGGGTTTTCAGGGGAAGATACCCTTAGAGCATATTCAGGATCCTAACATACCTTAAGGTATATTCCTCTGAGTTGCTGAGTCCATAAGTTCATAAGCACAAAAAAGTGTACACCTACAGTTCTATAAGGAATCATATTCTCCCAAACAACTTAAAGTGTACTCAGTCAATTCAGGCATTTTGGAAGCTCAGGCCTTAACCGGGTTCTGTACCCGTACGACTGTTGATAGTAAATTAAGGACCCTAAACTACGGGAGTTATGGTATATTCCTTATATACTATGGGTAATGCAGGATTTATATCATCAACCGTATGACCTCCTAGGTCCTGAAAGCAGGCAGGTAGGCTCTGGGTGTTTAAGGGTTTTAGGGGCCTTAGAGGTTAGGGGTTGCAGTGCTTGGGGGGTTTTCGGGGCTTAGGGGTTAGGGCGGTAGGGGTTTAAGGCGGTTTGTGGCTTTACTTGGTTAGGGGTTTAGGGTTTAGGGGTTGGGGCTGTAGAGGTTTAGGGTTTAGAGTTTTGTGGCTTTTGGGCTGAGGGTTTAGGGTCATTGTTCAAGGCTTTTGAGGGTTCCTTACACTGACACTAAGTCAGCCCCAAACCCTGGAGACAACCGCTAAACCCTAAACCTTAAACCCTAAACACCCCAGAGCCTGAAGCCCAAGATGCCCTAAACACACAACACTCCCCAGTAGCTCCTTAACAACAGGATCCCTTTTAGATCCCACTTCAACCCTAACCCTTCACCCCGTAAACCCTAAAGCTCCGAAACTTAAAAGCCCCTATGTCCCATAACTCTGAACCTCGAAACCCCTCATCCCAAAAACTCCAAACTCTAAACCCCCAAAACCTCTAAGGGTTCAGGGTTCAGGGTACGGTTTAGGGTTTAGGGCTCCTTGCCCCGAAAACCCTAAACCCTAAACCCTTGCCCCTAAACCCGAAACCCTAAACCTGCAGGCGGCCTCGCCGGCGCCGGGAAGTCGTCGCCACGGAGCAGCGTCGGCACAGGTTCAGCCCAGGCCTCCCGGGAAAAGAAGGATGCAACGTAGGGGTTGGGCCTTGTGAGGTTTAGGGTTCTGGGTTTTAGGGGTTTGAGTTTAGGGTTTAGGCGTTTAGGGTTTAAGTTTAGGGTTTTGGGTTTAGGGGTTTAGGGGTTGAGGGGTTTAGGGGCGTAGGGTTTACCTGGACCCTGAAGAACCTGCCTGTTTAAGGCCGTACGTAGAGAAGGCATAACAATAAGGAGCCCTACAAAGGCAGGTTCTGTGGGGTCCAGGCAGGGTTTAGGGTTTAGGTCTATAGACGGTTTAGAGGTTGAGGGTCTGATCTGCAAGCCCTGTAAAAAGGAATGGCATTTGGATATTTGTCTACATTAGGGGGCCCTTCGGGGGTCCTTTTTATAAGGGTACTAAAAAGGCACCCTAACATAGAAAACTACCCATTTGGTGTTACAGGCTTCCAGTCTCCCAGGGTTTAGCACATGGGTTTAGAGGGTTTCAGACTGCGAATCAAGGTTTAGGCGTCATTGAGGCTTAGGGTCCACAGTTTTTCGGGCTTAGGGTCTACCCATAGGCTCCTTAGTAGTTCCGTTTTGGGATTACCTTATAGGATCCTAAATGCCACCCCCAAAAAGGAACTATGGAGCCTTCGGGTAGGGTGTAGGGGCTTATTCTAGATGTTTCGCATTGCTCGGACAGTCGGCTCACGGGTCGGAGGTCTGCATACAGCTTACTTGGGCGGGCTGACGTATTGAATTCTGGAAAGGCAGAGCCAAATTCCCTTAAACCCTAAACCCCTAGACCCTAAACTCCAGTTCCCGACCCCAGTTTGAAGATCAGGAGACCTGGTAAATGCCTTAACGACTTATACTTGACGGCTTTTGGGCCCAAATACCCATACTATGCAGGCCCTTTGATGGTTTAATTCAGAACACAGGTCCCAGGTCCTCTACAGCCGCACAGACTCAACAGCCTAGACGAGCGCCCAAACCCTACTGTAAAGCCTACTTCACATCAACCCTGAACACCCTGCTCAACCCTGTTTTCATGTTGCGGTCGGGGCCCCCGACGAGTGCGTGGCGCGGCATCCAATCCTTCCGACGGTTAGCGCCTGCCGTGCCATGGAAACTCTACTGCTCCAGACATACGAGATGCAATATAGTGGCCTTAACACTTAGAATAGTTTAGATATAGTGGCCTTAACACTTATTGAAGAACTATAGATATCGTGGCCTTAACACGTAGAATAGTATAGTAGGATACCCAGATATGAGTAAAGCATGATATACCCCCTACACCCAAGTCTAGCAATTGAAAGGCTCCTAGATAGCCCAACTACTGGGTCTCGCATATGAACAACTACATCTGCATTTAATATGCCTATAGATCTACGCATGTGAATGTCTGTAAACCATGAATAGGCCTTAAACCCTAAACCCCAAACCCTAAACCCTAAGCCCCAAACCCTAAACCCTATACCCTGGCTCATATCAGGTCTCTTTGTTCTATCACCCCAGAGCCTGGTCGAAAGGGCTTCCATCGCTTTCGATTCGGCGTATCCTCGGGCAAAGCGGTCAGGTTCAGGCTCTATCCGGCTATGAGTGGGTTTAGGCTTTAGGCTTTAAGGTTAGGGTTTTAGGGTTCAGGATTTAGGGTGTAGGCTTTAAGGTTTAGGAGGTTGAAGGTCAAGGGAGGGTTGTAGACTTCCTACGGAAGCCGTTCTACTCCTTACCTGCGCTCCCCCACCCCAAACTCAGAGACTCCAAAACCCCACAATTAAGG